>JAEOAD010002629.1:0-49564 GCA_036365145.1 Orientallactaga sibirica | reverse complement strand
GCCTGGTGTGCTGAGCATGCGCCTGGAATCCCAGCTCTGGAAAGATGGAAACAGGAGGACCCCTGGGGCTCCTTGACCAGCCAAACCAGCTCACTCAGCAAGTTCCAGGCCAATGACAGACCCTGTCTCAAAAAGAGGTGGATGAGGGGCTGGAGAGATGGCTTAGCAGTTAAGGCGCTTGCCTACGAAGCCTAAGGACCCAGGTTTGATTCTCCAGGTCCCACGTAAGCCAGATGCACATGGTGGCGCATGATTCTGGAGTTTGTTTGCAGTGGCTAGAGGCCCTGGAGCTCCCATTCTCTCTCACTTCCTCTCTCTCTCTCTCTCTCTCTCTCTCTCTGTCTCAAATAAATTTAAAAAAAAAAAAAGAGGTGGATGACACCTGAGGTTGTCCTCCAGCCTCTGATGTGTGTGTGTGCCCACACACATCTGAAAAAAATACCACACATATACACACACACACACACACACACACACGAAAAAGACTTCCTACTCCCTTCTCTGGGCAAATTGCAGATACACAACTTGTACCACCACCACATAAGGGAGAAAAACTAAGTCAGTTAGTTCTGAGGCACAGTAGAGATTTCAAGCTAATGTAAATTTTGGAGAGTTTTTGAGTCTTCTGCATTATCTTATAAGATGTAAAGCTAGATGTCAAAACACATGAAAGGAAAAACTCAACAGGAAAACCATTCTGGTCTCTCTCATGCTCTCTCACAATGCACGACCTCATTCAAATATAAGCCCAATAACAGGTCACTGTTCTCATCTGCAGGAACACTGTCCACCTCTTTTAGAAACAGGGTCCTGATGGGCTGGAGAGATGGCTTAGCGGTTAAGGTGCTTGCCTACAAAGCCTAAGGATCCAGGTTCAACTCTCCAGGTCCCACATAAGCCAGATACACAAGGTGGCACATGTGTCTAGAGTTCTTTTGCAGTGGCTAGAGTCTCTGGCATGCCATTCTCTCTCTCTCTTTCTCTCACTCTCTGTCTGCCTCTAATAAATAAATAAAAAATAAAATCTTAAGGGCTGGAGAGATGGCTTAGCAGTTAAGTGCCTGCTTGTGAAGCCTAAGGACCCCAGTTTGAAATGTGATTCCCCAGTACCTACATAAGCCAGATGCCTGGTGCACCCAGGCATCTCTTTCTCTCTCTCTCCCTCCATCTTTCTCTCTCTGTCTGTCACTCTCAAATAAATAAAAATAAACAAAAACAAAAAATAAGCCAGGCATGGTGGCATACGCCTTTAATCCCAGCCACTCGGGAGGCAGAGGTAGGAGGATCGCCGTGAGTTTGAGGTCACCCTGAGACTACAGAGTGAATTCCAGGTCAGCCTGGGCCAGAGACCCTACCTCAAAAAAACGGAAAGTAAAAATAAAAATAACAATAAATAAAATTTTGAAAGAAAGAAAAGAAAGAAAAAGAAAAGAAAAGAAAAAGAAAAGAAACAGAAAAAGAAAAGCCCAGGGGGTCTGAGCCTCTCAGCTCTAAGACGGACACGCACACACCATACTGGGCATTCAGTACTGGGAATCAAACTGAATTATGCACACTACTCCCATTTAGTAAACTAGTGAAGGGCCTGAATTAAACTGGTAATTTGAAATTTTCATCAAAATAAAATAAAGTAAAACAAAACAGACTAGATTTCTAAGCTCTCTTCAGTTTTAAAGATGAATAAACTGGTACCTTTCTCTGGCATCACAAAGAATTTAAGACCGTTTTGTTTTCTTTAAAGACAAAGTATTTTAAAAAAAAAAACCAACAACAACAAATATAACAGAAGGTCTAGCTGTGTCTGGCTAGAAGGCAAATGTTGAATTCATTGAGTACCTATAACAGTCATCATAGAAGGGAACTGAAGTTTTGTATAATTTTTATGATCCTTAAGGAAAACAATGTGTTTTTTGAGTAAAATTTGATTAAAAATTAATATCCTGGACCTGGGTTACAGCTTAGTTATAGAACACATACTTAGTATACATAAAACCTGGAGTTCAATCCCTAGCAACAAAAATAATTAATATCCTGACCTGCAGGCTTAACTAGTAAATTTTATGAGTATCTTCAGCAAATAGGCTAGAAATTACTTGCAAGAAAATTTTTCTGTGACCAATTTATCCATTTAAAATATTTCAGCCAATTAAGCAACATGAAGCTCCAACTGGAAGGCCTTCTTCATTAAATTCCTTTGAAAACTCTGACTTATTTCCTCATTCTATTTTCTGTACCTTTTTTTTCTAAACTGAGAAATCTTTTCTTGATTCTCTTTTATTAGACTCTTCTTTATCTTAAAATGTTCACTTAGAGTTAATGATATGTATATGTGTCTGGGATGGGTTATCCTAGCCACTGGTCAGATTAGACAATTGTTTGCTAAAACTCAGAATGTCTTTGAAAATTCCCTGGATAGAAATCTGGACATCCGTGGGTGGCATACACAGGCTTGAGGAAGAATTTAAATTCAGAGAGTCATGTGAAAGGCGACTATGATAAAGTACTTTAAGTACATGTATAAGAATGTCACCATAAAACTTATTACTTTGTACAATTAATATATGACTTTGAATGGAAGTAGCTCTCAAAATTTGATTATACGAAGAATGCTTTTTCCTGCCAATGCCCAAATGGTAGACATGAACATTAAACACTTCAATCAAACTCTGGTAACTAGCCAGGTGTGGTGGCACACGCCTTTAATCCCAGCACTCGGGAGGCAGAGGTAGGAGGATCACCATGAGTTCTAGGCTACCCTGAGACTACATAGTGAATTCCAGGTCAGCCTGAGCTAGAGTGAGACCCTACCTTGAAAAAACAAAAAAAAAAAAAAAAAAAAAAAAAAAAAAAACCCTCTGGTAACTAGACAAACAAGATACTATCCCCAGATAAATGACTGAGTTGTAGTTTGACTATTTTCTTGAATAATCTTCCAGTTTCTTTTTTTTATTAGTTATGTATACAGTGTGTATACAGCCACGATGGTACCATCGTTAGCCTTCTCCCTGTCCTCCCCCATCGGGATTGTGGGTCTTGCATTGTGGGGGTAGCCAGCAGTTAAGGGGGAGGCAATGTCTCTGTGCATAATGACCCAACTTATGGCTCTAACAATCTTTCCGCCCCCTCTGTATTTTTTGATACTTTCCCATGAATCAAACGGCACCGCCCTATTCAAAAGGGATTTTAAAGTATGGAGTGAAACTTAGTCTATGTGATATAAAATTGACTGCAATGAAGAAAAGAGCAGAGTAACACTTGAGAAGGGCCATATAAAAATAAACTTCATTTGTTTTTGCAAGTTAATCTTCCTTTTTTTCTTTTTTCTTTTTTAATTTGAGAGAGACAGAGAGAGAGAGAGAGAGAATGGGCACACCAGCAGCCTTTCAGCCACTGTGAACAAACTCCAGATGCGTGCGCCCCCTTGTGCACATGTGTGACATTGCATGCTTGCATCACTTTTGCATCTGGCTAAATGTGGGACCTGGAGAATCGAACGGGCATTCTTAGGCTTCTCAGGCAGGCGCCTTCACTGCTAAGCCATCTCTCCAGCACAGGTTAATCTTCTTTTAATAAATGTGTTATCAGCGAAAGACGTTTCCATCGGGGCAAATTCCATGACTGAATTGGGTGTGGTTGTAGTGTTTGTTTGTGACAGGGTCTCATGATGAAGTCCAGACTGGCCTTGAACTCACCCTTCCTCAGTCTTCCCAGTGCTGAGGTAATAGGCAAGAGCCACCATACACCCTGGCTGTGATTGTGTGTGTGTATGTGTGTAGGCATGTGTTTTGTATGTGAATGAGTGCATATGTGTGTGCAGATATATGGATGCCAGAAATTGACATTGGGTGTCTTCTCCATTGCTCTCCACATTATTTTTTGAGAAGAGGTCTCTCATTGAAGCTGCAGCTCACCAGTTAAGCTGGACTAGGCGATGAGGAAACATCGGAGTTCCTTTCCTTTCTTTGCCCTCTCAGTCTGGGGTCAGAGGCATACACCGTCATGTCTGACTTTTACATGGCTGTTGAGGACCAAACTTAGGTCCCAACGTTTGTGCGAAAAGCTCTCCACTAACTGAGCTATCGTCTCAACCCCGGGGACGGGACGGTGGTGGGTGCTTAGATTTGTGAACAAGCATTTTTCCATTTGAAAACCAGCCATAAAGGAGCGTAAGTGCCTTACCAAGGCTAGTAAACACTCAGATCTCCTTTCCAAAACTCAAGACCGGGGCAAGGAAATCCTTGCTGTAGGTGGAGACAGCAAGCATTTACTGTCACGTTAATCCTGACCTCACTTGTGACTTTCTGTGTTCGTGTGTTCGTCCCTAAATTCAACTTAGTCAGGGGATTTTACACGTATGAGATCACCAGCTTTCTCTAAGTTACTAAAGATAAGGTATCAGAGAACTTTTACTAGAGTAATAACCATAAAGTGATTTCAGAGCTTTTGTTTAAATGTAGATTTTTATGAGAACCTTTATTATTTAGAGGATTTTTTGATTATGTAAAATAAACCCTTAAACCTAGAAAAAAAAAAAAGTGGGGAACTCTAAGTCCTTTGAGTTAACGGAAAGCAATTTTTTCCAATAATATTTAATAGCCTTCATTTCATTTTGAGGAATTATATTGCCATGAGCATTTTTGTAATGCTTCATCCACTAAAGTAAAAACTTATGGCAGTTTAATTCTCCATGTAAAGTGGGGCTGCTGAAATATCACTGAGCTACCAGGAAGCAGATGGTTTTAATTATCTATATAAAAAGCTATTTATATTGGGAATTTGAAAAAAAATCTAGAAACAATACTCATTGTAGAAACATATATTTTAATTGATTTGGGCTTTAAAAGGGAACAGCAAGAGGTTATTAAGTGTCACCTAAAGTGAAATTGACATTAAAGACTGGATGTGGGGACCCTCTGTGCCTCTGAGCAAATTCTGAAGAAACTGCAGTCACCATGTGATTGTATATTTGATCTCTTACAAATAAATCGAAAGGAAAAGGATTATTTGAAATCCACACAAGCTCCCTTGGAGGATAATATACGAGTGGCCATGTTGAGCCAGGAAGTAAAAGAGCCTATGCTATACTCGACAAAGCTGCCCAAACCTCGGGTCCAGGAACATGGACAGGCTTCAGTGCCAAAAACACGACGATGAATTCCTTGTCTTGCTTTTTCTCAGTAAGCTGGTTAAAGGGCAAATGAGTCCTGGGTTCAGAATTGCCCAAGTTAGTAATAAAAACTCAAGGCAGGGCCCAGGGAGACGGCTCCATGGTTAAAGCTGTTTGTTTGCAAAGTCTACTGGCCAGGGTTCAGGGTTTACCCATGCAAAGCCATATGTACAAAGTGGCACTTACACCTGGACTTTGCTAGCAGTGGCAAATATGGTACATCCATACTCCATCAGTCTCTCTCTCTCTCTCTCTATCTTCTTGCACATAAATAAATAAAAAATATTTCATGGGCTGGAGAGATGGCTTAGGGGTTAAGGTGCCTGCCTCCTAAGCCTAAGAACGCTGGTTCCAATCTCCAATGGTTCCAATCTCCAGGTCCCACGTTTAGCCAGATGCAAAGTGACACAAGGGCGCAATGCCACACTTGACCACAAGGGGGCGCACGCATCTGGATTTCGTTCGCAGCAGCTGAGAGACTGCTGGCGCGCCCATCTCTATCTGTCTCCCTCTCCCTCTCTGTCTATCTCTCCCCTCCCCCCCAAAAAAATATATATATACATTTCATAAAACCCAGGGCATAACATACACCTAAACAGCATTTGTAGTCTTCCTAGGGTTCAAACTTCCCTGGGTGCCTTATCTTCAGTTCCACAGCCCTAACTAGGCACCAGTTCTAACTACATGGATTCTTGAATGCCTCTGTACTTCAGTACATCAGTGCAAGGAAGGTACTGGTATTACCCCGCTTTCATGTTTGTCTGACAACAGAATGAGTTCAGGTGTAAAGAGCTTGTGTAACTGTGCTGAATATACAGTGAGTGCTGTGTGTTTGCTAAATACTGTCCTTGCCTAAAAAAAAAGAAAAAGAAAAAGCTTAAAGCTGGGCATGATGGCACATGCCTTTTTTGTTTGTTTGTTTGTTTTTGTTTTTTGTTAATCCCAGCACTCAAGAGGAAGGCAGAGGTAGAAAGATCACCAAAAGTTCCAGGCCACCCTGGAGCAAAAACAAAAAACAAAAAAATTAAGCTTAAAAGAAAAAAAAAAAAAAAAACAGCCTTAGAAACTACGAGGAAAAGCCTTACATGTTGTGAAAATATCAGTGAGTCATTATCAGACCAGGTACCCCAAATCTTCCCCCATCACCTCTCGTCTTTATTCTCCGCTCACCACATGGCACAAGTCTCCTGTCATCCACTGGTCTCTCTCCCTGCTGAAGCACTCTGATCTGAAAGAGTCTCCCCCAAAACCCCCAGGATTGCGTATCCCTAGACTACTCAAGCAGCTTCCTATGTTCTCTGTCCCCCCAAACAGTGAGATTCAGTCATCTTCTGCAACTGAAACCTGAAGGAAGCCAGAAGTGGAACCGCAGGCAAGGGAGGCTATCAGGAACAAATTCAAGGGACCAGAAACATGAAGCTACTATGTGACTCCCTGACGGGGAGGGAAATCCATTCAAACTCGCAAGACCAGGACTGGGCTTCCAAGAGACGTGTTCAGCAAGGCTCTCTGCAGTTCCAGACAGCATGAAATATTCCTTATCCATTTCCTAGGCCTCTGTAGCAAATTGTCACAAACTACATGGCTTAAAAACAATAGAAATCTATTCCCGTGTATTTGTGAAGGCCAGAATTCCAAAATGAACGATGGATAGAGAGGCACCTAGAATCTGTCCCCTGCCTCTCTCCTATGTTCCGGGGCTTGCCAGCAGCATTTGACTATTATCTCATAGATGCATCACTCTGGACTTCTCTCCCTTGCCTTTCCTGACTCTTCTGAAGACAGCCATCATTGAATTTAGGGCCCGTCCTACTCCAGGATAAAGTCCTTTCAAGACGCTTGCTCTATTGTCACCTTAGCTCCAAACACTCATTTCCAAACACTCATTTCCCAGAAAAGATCCCAGTGGTGTGAGGTGTGAGGTTTCTGATAGGCCTTTCTTTTTTTTTTTTCTTTTTCTTTTTTTTTTTTTTTTTTTTTTTTTTTTTTTTTTTTTTTTTTTTTTTGTTTTGGTCTCGCTCTGGCCCAGGCTGACCTGGAATTAACTATGCAGTCTCAGGGTGGCCTTGAACTCATGACAATCCTCCTACCTCTGCCTCCCGAGTGCTGGGATTAAAGGCGTGCGCCACCACACCCGGCTTAGGCCTTTCATTTTTATGTGTGGGAGGGGACTGTCAACCCACTTGAGACCCAAGGGGGGATAAAAAAGTCATTGGCATTTGAGAATCAACCACTTTAGAATGGAAACAAAAGGATATGGACAAGGAAACAAACAAAACTTGAACACAGCAAGATGAGAAGGAATTTAGTTTAGACTTGAATAAAGATCTACCTCTTGGAAACGTTAGAGTCAGGATTCTCAATCGTTTTCGCAGTGAAGAGGAGTCAGGATTCTCAATCGTTTATGCAGTGAAGAGGAACTGCAGACTGTTGTTAAAACACCATTACAAGCAGCTTGCTAACTACTATTGTTTCTCTTACAGAGCTCATGGTTTTAATCGTGTTCATTTTTATCTTCAGACCAGCTTCTTCTACTTCCAGCAATAACAATTAAAGATAAGTAGAGTCCAAAACACAGTGCCTGAGTGAGAACATTTCATGGAAAGTTGCCTTACCCCTTAGCCAGACATGGTGGTGCACACCTTTAATCCCAACACTCGGGAGGCAGAGGTAGGAGGATCACCATGAGTTTGAGGCCACCCTGAGACTACAGAGTGAATTCCAGGTCAGCCTGGACTAGAGTGAGACCCTACCTCGAAAAACAAAAACAACAACAACAACAAAGAAAGTTGCCTTATCCCAACTTCTTTCTGACTCAACAAGATACATGGTACCCAACTACATTTTGCAAACAGCCCAAAGTCTTCATCAGTCTAATAATGTTAGCTTTCGTCTTGTAGAATTTAGTAATTATGTATCAATTGTCAGGCACTTAGCCAGGAAAGGTTGTTATCCGAAATCTTATGCAGTTCCCACAGCCACACTATAATGTAAGTGCTATTTACATTTTATAAATGACAAAGTTCCAAGGAGTGGTGGTACACGCCTTTAAACCCAGCACTTGGGAGGCAGAGGTAAGAGGACCGCTGTGAGTTCGAAGCCAGCCTGGGACTGAGTGAGTTCCAGGTCAGCCTGGGCTAAACTGAGAATCTAGCTTGAAAAAAAAAAAAAAAAATAAATTAAATTAAATAAGCAGGGAAGTCCATGATTAGGTGGCCCCACCTAAGAAGGAACTCTTGCTACTCGATAACATGATGGAAGTGGGAAGAGGAATCAGACATGCTCAGAAAAGACAAAGCATGGATCTGGCCATGTTAAAACAGCCTGGTCTTATGAGAACTAATCCAGACCCTGTGATCTACGTGAATCCCCGCTCAGAACTAACCACCTCTAAAGTTTCCTCCATCACACATGCCCTCCATGACAGCCCAGTTTTAACCTGAATGTCAGAAGGAACAGTCCACACTCAAACCACAGCACTACTTAATCCTGCTACAAAATGAAATGGTAAGTTTTTGAAAATATTTTATTTATTTATTCATTTTGAGAGAGAGCAAAGAACGAGAGAGAGAATGGGGGCACCAGGGCCTCTAACCACTGCAAATGAACTCCATAAGTGTGTGCCACCTCGTGCATCTAGCTTTATGTGGGTCCTGGGGAATCGAACCTGGGTCCTTAGGCTTCACAGGCAAATGTCTTAACCACTAAGCCATCTCTCCAGCCCTGGAAATGGCAGATTTTGAAGAGAAGAACCCCTCCAGTTCCGAGGACCCACTGTTCCCTTGCCAACGTGGTATGCTCCTTTTCTCCTTGCAACACTGAGCACAGTGCTAGAAGCTTCTCGTGCTTTGCATACATCGATGACTGACAGTTTGTTGAGCACAGCGTGAAACACCCCTCAACCAACCTGGGCAGCATAACTCATTATGGAGTTCTGAGAAAGTAGTTACAAACTTCTGCGAATGTCTGGGAAGTTCAATTAGATAGAATGAAGAGATTTTTTCACAGTAAATACCTACAGTCTGGTCAGACAACCTTCAAGGGCTAAAACTTCTGACTCAGAGAAGTAACTTTTCCTAAAAATGCAAAGGAAGTAACAAGAAGACAGCTGTGTTGATTCAGTTTAAGTAACAAGGCCATGCTGTCTCAAATACCATTTAAAGGTAGACCATATGAAATGCGTATTTATACATTGTACTGCAGACTTCATGGTTATTAAAAAAAAAAAAGGATCATGGTTCTTTGTTTCAACTTAACAAGTTAGTCTGTAGTCATCTATCAAAAGATGCTTGAAACAAACTCTTAGCTATTCAAAGGTAGCTTGTCCACTAACCTGGACTCTGTGTCCACTCCTCACGAGGCATAACTAGGCATAAGAATCAATCAGTTTCCTATGGAAAAGCAGTTCTGACAAGGGATGGAAAGGAAGTTTAACCCAGCCAACCTGGGTACTCAGCAGCAGTTTCCCTAAGAGGTTTGGCCAAGAAAACAACCATCAAAACTACAAAATAGAGCTGGAGAGATGGCTTAGTGGTTAAGGTGCCTGCCTGCTAAGCCTAAGAACCCGGTTCCAATCTCCAGGTCCAATGTTTAGCCAGATGCAAAGTGACTCAAGGGCACAATGCCGCACTTGCCCACAAGGGGGCGCACACATCTGGATTTCGTTCACAGCAGCTGAGAGACTGCTGGCGCACCCATCTCTGTCTTCCTCTCCCTCTCTGTCTTTCTGTCTCTCTCCAAAAAAAAACTACAAAATAAACTATTGAGTAAAGGCTGGAGAGATGGCTCAGCGGTTAAGGTGCTTGCCTGCAAAGTGTAACAACCCGGGTTCAATTCCCCAGTGCTCATGGAAAGCTAGATGCACAAAGTGGTGCATGCATCTGGAGTTCATTTGCAGCAGCTGGAGGCCCTGGCATGCCCATTCTCTCTCTCTCTCTCTCTTCCTCTCTCTCTCTCTCTCCCATTTCTCTCTGTTGCAAATAAATAACAAAAAGAAATTTATTTATTTATTTTTGGTTTTTCAAGGTAGGGTCTCACTCTAGCCCAGACTGACCTGGAATTCACTATGTAGTCTCAGGCTGACCTCATACTCACAGCAATCCTCCTACCTCTGCCTCCCGAGTGCTAGGATTAAAGTTGTGGGCCAGCACTCCCAGCAATAAAATATTCTTTAAAAAATAATTTTCAAAAAGCCAGGCATGGTGGCCCAATACCTTTAATGCCAGCACTCAGTAAGCAGAGGTAGGAGGATCTCTGCAGCCTGAGACTACATAATGAATTCCAGGTCAGCCTGGGCCAGAGACAGCCCTACCTCGAAAAACAAAATACAAAACAAAAAAAAGAAAGGAATTAAAAGAGCATAGCAGTCTTTTTTTTAACAACATCAAAGATGCACATTATGGACTTCTTTACGCATATCTCAAAATTTTGAAACTCTGTAATAAGATCTGTAAACAATGGCTATTAAGCCAGGCATTGGTACCCCATGCCTACAATCCCAACACTCAGGAGGCCTTTAAGGCAAAGGGGTTGCTGTGATTTCAAGGTCAGCTTGGGCAACAGGGTGAGACCCCTGTCTCAGAGAAACAAGCAAATTACACAAACAAAAAGAATGTCAATGACTTTGTCTTCCTATAATTTTCCATGAATTGAATCAGTTCTATGTGTAAACCAGAGGTAGCTGGAATCTAGAAATATTCTGTATGTTTCTATCATGTGAGTGTGTCGATACGCTTGTCATAGAGTCTTCAGGGAATTAGAAAAGTCAGAGTGTGAACCTGTGTTGTCTGCCAGCATGACTGAAGGAGTCTTTGAGTCTCTAGGCCCCTCGAGGTGGAGAGGTGGAGTGGGCACTGGGCAATGTTGTGGGGAAGGAAAAGAAAGGAGGGCAGGCTTCAACTACCACCTCTGAGACCTACGTGCCAATGCTGCTTTCAAAGAGGAGGTGGAACCTAGAGGAAAGACATAGCCATGCAACCACGAGAATCACTTCTTTGATCATGGTGAGCGAGGTGTCAACGGAACCTCATCCATGCTCACATCCACTCACTCCGTGCTTAGCGACCGATGCTCACGTCCACTCACCCAATTACTTATTAGCCTTACAGTCTGTATTTGTACTGGGACTTCTCTCAAGTGGTGATGTCTCTTGTAGTCACTGAAGTATAATAAGATCATTAAATGTATGGAGAGGACTGAAGAGATGGCTCTGTGGTTAAGCACTTGCCTGTGAAGCCTAAGGACCCTGGTTCAAGGTTTGATTCCCCAGGACCCACATAAGCCAGATGCACAAGCTGGGGCATGCATCTGGAGTTTGTTTGCAGTGGCTGGAGGCCCTGGTGTACCTGTTCTTTCTTTCTCTCTCTCTCTCTTTCTCTGGCTGTCGCCCCCAAATAAATAAACAAAAATTTAAAAATATTTAAAATAAAAGTAAAAGTGTATGGAGGGTACAGTTCAGTTGGTAGAGTGCCAGCCTAGCATGCATCAGGTCCTGGATTCGATGTCCCCAGCACAGTACAAACTGGGTGTGGTGGTACACACCTGTAAGCCTAGCATTCGGGAGATGGAGGCAGAAGTATCTGGCGTTCAAGATCATCACCCACTCTAACTCAGGACCCAAGAATCAGAGGCAAGGGGATTGAGATTTCAAGGCCAGCTTGGAGGTACAAATCTAGACTTTTTCAAACCATAAACAAATAAACAAACAAAATCCAAAAATATTACAAATATAGTTAAATTATTTTTTTAAATATTTTATTTATTTATTTATTTGAGAGAGAGAGAGAGGAAGAGACAGATAGAGGGAAAGACAGACTGGGCATGCCAGGGCCTCCAGCCACTGCAAACGAACTCCAGATGCATGTGCCCCCTTGTGCTTCTGGCTTATGTGGGACCTAGGGAATCGAACCGGAGTCCTTAGGCTTTGCAGACAAATGCCTTAACCACTAAGCCATCTCCCCAGCCCCTAGTTAAATTATTTTTAATCGGCATAGTGAAATACTACAAAGTCTCAAGATGGTGCTTTCTTATTTAAGGTAAGAAAAAAAATTATGGCATGATTAAGTAACTATTATAAATTATATTAAACAGTAATCTCAGTTTAAAAAAAAAGTATAGACTATGTAGTGGAAATATGTAGGTTTTTTAAAAAATTTATTTATTTATTTATTTTTTTGGTTTTTCGAGATAGGATGTCACTCTAGTCCAGGCTGACCTGGAATCCACTATGTAGTCTCAGGGTGCCTCAAACTCTCAGTGATCCCCTCCTACCTCCACCTCCCAAGTGCTGGGATTAAAGGCGTGCACCACCACGCCTGGCTTGGTTGATGTTTTTGAGACAGACTCGGGCTCTGCCACCCTATCTGGCCTGCAACTCACTATATACACTATGCTGGCTTCAGACTTTCAGTGATCCCCCTGCCTCCACCTCCTGAATGTTGGGCTTACAGGCTGCACCACCAGAATATTTTATTTACTATTAATGTTACCATTCAAACATATGCATTTTTAAATACTAGAATAAAGGCATTCTAAAATTTTAATGTTTTCTACTTAGAGTGGCAGAATTACAGAAACCTTCTCACCTTTGTGATTAGGCAGATGGATGATTCCCCAGACCCTATTTCCCCAAACCTCTGAATATGTTACCTAACATGACAAAGGGACTGTGTGATGTGATAGTTAAGCATCTTGAACTGCAGAGTTGATCTGGGACGGTCTGGGTGAGCCTAGTGTCAACATGGAGAGTCTGTTGAGAAGGAGTCATGGCAAGGAGGGAGACAAGATGACAGAAGGGGCCAGGGAGGCCCCTCTGAGAGCAGGAAATGATGTGGTGCCATCTGCCACCTCCACAGGGAGCATGTTCTGGTTTAAGCACCATAAACCCACCCATCGCCCTTACATGGCTCCCCAGGGACACGGAGTGCGGTGTTAGAGACCACGTTATGACTCAGCTACATGCAAGTAGATGGCGTCCCCAGAAAAGCAATCATGGAAGAAAATTAGCATTCTCCGTAAAGACCACCACATCTCACATAGCTGTGTGAACATGAGCTGGAGAGACCTAGATTGAGAATATCCAATTTAATTAACTAATACCAAATGGTGGCAAGCAGCTATTCTCCAATGAAAAATAAACAGAAAATGGCAAAAAAAGAAAAAAAATTGTAGGCCACGCATGGTGGTGCACGCCTTTAACCCCAGCACTCGGGAGGCGGAGGAAGGAGGATGGTCATTGTTCAAGGCCACCCTGAGACTACATAGTGATTCCAGGTCAACCTGGGCTACAGTGAGACCCTATCTCAACCCCCCCAAAAAAATGTAAAGCTAAATTATGTACCACGATTATGCTAAACCTGACGCTATGGCTGCCAGCTCTTTTTCTTAAAAACATTTTTGCCCAGCGTGGTGGCCCATGTCTTTAATCCCAGCACTCGGGAGGCAGAGGTAGGAGGATCTCTGTGAGTTCAAGGCCACCCTGAAACTACATAGCAAATTCCAGGTCAGCCTGGGCTAGGGTGAGACCCTACCTCAAAAAGCCAAAATCAATCAATAAATAAATATTTTTATTTATTTGCAACCAGAAAAAGAAAAAGATAGAGAGAAGAGAAGCAGAGAGAGAGGGAGGGAGAGAACAGGAGTGCAAGAACCTCTAGCCTCTGCACATGAACTCCAGATGCATGCTCCACCTTGTGCATCTGACTTTACGAGGGTACCGGAGAATCAAACTTGAGTGGTTAGACTTTGCAGGCAAGAGCCATAACCACTGAGCTATCCCTCCAGCCCCCCAGCTCTCACTTTTATTGATCCCCAATGCTAAGGGGAATAGACAGATTTTTTTTTTTTTTTTAGTGGGCCAAAAGGATGTGAGACGGGGAGGCAAAAATTTAGCTTCTTGGGGCAGCAGAGAGTAACAGGCCCTCATGACTTCCTTGTCTATACCCTCAAATCAGCAAAAGGGAAATTCACCTCTATAAATCAATATGGAAAGGGAACAATTGGAAGACAAAATGGGGCTTGAGAGATGCATTTACCGTTGATGTTATGTTGTCATGTAATTTCTTTTAAAGTTTACTTTTTTTTTTAGAGAGAGACAGACAGAGAGAGAGGGAGAGGGAGACAGATAGAGAATGTGCAAGGAGTCTCTCAGCCTGTGAACATGAGATGTGTGCGCTCCAGATGCATGCCCACCTTTTGCATCTGACTTTACGTGGGACCTGGAGATTGGAACTTGGAGACTGGAACCAGCTTTTAGGTTTAAGAGGCAAGAGCCATAACCACTGAGCCATCCTCCAGCCCCCAGCATTCTGTTAACCATATTTTAATTTGTCTTATCATTCACATAGATCTTTGGAATTCATTTTGGAATTTGAATTTGACAATTTTCAGGAAGTTCAGCCAGACATGATAGCACATGCCTATAATGGCAGAACTTGGGAGACGGAGGCAGATGGATCAGAAGTGCAAGGTCATCTTCAGCAATGTAACAAGCCAGAGGCCAGCCTGAGCTACATGAGAACTTGTCTCAAAAAAAAAAAAAAAAATAAATAAATGCACATTTTGCCCAAGTCCATGTTATAAATTTTATATACGCTTACTCCAGTGAGAAATTAGATGATAGATAGATGGATACTAGATAGATAGTAGACAGACAATAGCTAGATAGATCTATTTTCATACAGATATGGATAGATATATAGATATAGATGTATGTATTATACCAGTGATTTATTCTTAAGTGGGGGAGATTTTGCAACTTAGGGACATTTGTTAATATGTGGAGCTCTTAATGCTTGTTATAACTGGAGTGATGTTATGATTGTCAAGTAAGAGATTTAAAGTTTTAAACTTTGAACTTTTTACAACAAAGCACCAAACTTAAGAAAGACAGAATAATCCCATCTTCATAGTGAAGGTGTGCTGAGAATTTTTGGAATATAGAAATCATTGGCATAACATCCTGTTAATTATCAATGACAAAATAAAATAAAGCAAAAGTTTAGTCTTAAAGATTTTTTATCTGATTTTTTTTTTACTTTTTCCTTTCAAGCTGGTTTTCATGTAAGATACATGCTAATATTCCCAGCATTTTGTTAACTAAATATGTTACATATATCCTATTGTTTATCTGAATCTAATCCCTAGTTTTCTTTCTCTGCCCCATTTTTATCTCCTACTGTTCTGAGAACGTGCATGCTGCCAACAGGCATAAACGTTTCTCACGTGCTCATCACATGCTTATTTCTCAAGCAACTTCTCTGAGAAGATGTTCCTGTGCAGAGTCTCCTTCCCACTGTTTACTGCCTTTCTACATAAATAACAGATTGCAGGAGTGATATCACTGGATCTGGTAGAGAAGAAAAAAAAACACCAATAATAATGTTTTTCTTCTCAGTCAATCTATTAGTAGTATATGTGCCTTTCCCATGAGCCATTATCAGAGCTAGTGAGTATTGAAATCTTCTCTGCTTTTAAAAATCATCTTTTCCTGATTTCTGGCTGTCACTTATTAAGTTGGAAAACTGATTTTGTTTTTAGTGTTCATATGTGGATTTATCTTTTAGCATTCCAGTTTGTGATCAGAGCAAAACCGGTTCTGGTCTCTGGCATGTGGCATACACTCCCATGTCACTGAATCAAGAAGGAACAATAGTGATTTACATGACGTCGGCTTAGATCTCAGCTTAGACTTTAGTTCCAGAATTTCACAATCCTTTTATTTTAAAACCTGAATGTCCATAACAGAATATATCCATTCTACTTTTTGATGACTGAATTCAAGACATAAAATCGTGGATATCCAAGAAGCCTGTGGTGCATGCTTTAATAAACCTATATTTATTTCTTGGAATCTAAATGTCATAGCGCTGAGTGGGCCTCTTATTTGACAAGATTCAAGTTTCCTTCTACAAAGAAGGCCATATGGTCCAATTCTGCTGAACAGTACAAGTAATTTACTAAGACAAGACCAGTCTTTAAGGTCACCTAGACATTATCTAGACTTCATTTTCTCTGTCTGAAAGGCTGGAAAATCACCTTTCTCCTCTCTTCATACCTGAACACACCTCCTTGCTCTGTCCTTCCCCCAACCTTCCCTCGGGTCCTCCCAACGTTTATTGTAATGATTAAGTCATTTTAACTTTGGCTTTGCACTTACTCAGTATTCATTCCAACTGGCTTCGCATTCTGTTTCATGATTTCGCCCCACACTCGTAGCATGTGGAGGCAGCTAAGGTTCCTAGTGGGCAGGCGTTGGCCCTTCGGTGAGAGCCACAGAGCTGAGATGAATAGCGGGAAGGAGACAGAGATCACGAGTCACTCCACTCGCTCAGGACTCATCAGCTGCTTCTATTTCGGCTTTGGGCATATGCCTTGCTACTCTACTCGTCTGCTATAGATTGCAGAGGAAGGCGTTGTATTTCTCTACTCTAGTTTTTCTTAACATTTAGAGATTTTTTTGAGTTCTTGTGTAGAAGGAACACAGTTTAATTAAATCATTTGTATCTAATCTCATATGTTGTATGTGAAATCTCTCTCACCCTTCCAATTCCTATTTTCTGTTCAGTTGCTTTATGATTGATTAGCACTCACTTGCCTCTTTATTTATAGACATTGGCTTTCCATTTAATAGTTCTTAGTGCACTTATTTTTTTTAACTACTGCTGCTCTGATTTTTTGGCATACACACGAGTGCCTTCTGGACTGTGCTAAGCTTTGACAAGACTGAAGAGGAGGCCCGACTGAATTTGTCTAGTACAGTTAGCGCTCCACTCAAAATAACTCTTCCTTTAAAAAATCTATTTTTACTGGTTCAAGCCTCATCTAATCTTTCAATCATAGGTTGAGACTTGCATTTTATTTTAAAAGTACAAACGATAGCATTTAAGACTTAATACACGGGAAGAGGGAATCATTTTGAAGTCTGTACATTTAATGAGTTAATTTCATAAGATCAAATATGCTGTGTGATTCTAGTGAGCTAATTAGTTTTATAGGATAATAATATAAAAAAAAACTTGGCCTTTTCCAGGAAAAAAAATTATCTTTCCCTTCACTAATCCTTGAACTTCACATATAACATGGAACACGATTGCCAATCATAAGTCAATATAATCATGTAAGAAAGGCTCAAAAGAGCTGCGGAGATTGCTCCGTGGGTAAAGTGTTCACTGTTCAAGTACAGGGACCTGAGTTTAGACCCCAGTGGCCATGTAAAATGCCAGATGTGATGGTATGGATCTATAAGGCCAGCATAGGGAAGGGAGAGACAGGGCCATTCCTTTATTGGCTGGCTGGTCCAGTCCTATTGTTGAGCTCTGTGCTCGGTGACATGTATGCAAAGAATAAAATGGAGAGTGACTAAGGAAGATGCGGACCACAACAGACCAACCTCTGGCTTCTTCCACACATACCCACACACACACACACACACACACATGCATGTGAATACACACACATATGCATGCACATGCACACATATACAGGCACACACACCACACCCATTCACAACACACACAAAAAAGAAACAAATGCTAAGAATACTTCACTCTGGAAGCTATTCTCATGCAAACTGCCTGTCCAGTGTGCTTGCATCCGCCCTCAATGCTAAATTAGCACCACCTGAGCTGTTTACAGTTTACAGAAACTGGATTAACAAAGGAAATGAAATTATTAAGGCATCAGGAGGAAAAATTTTTAATTGGCCCAAGCAAGCCTGTGCTGAGTAGACCACGTCATCACCCCCTCATGTTATGTTCTTTGAGACATTATGAAAAATCACCATAAGATAAAATGAGAACTGGTGGAGATTAAATAAATTCACGGAAAAAAAATCATGACCAGTAGCTTTCCATTATGGTGGAAAGGTTTTAACTCTTGGTTGGTTGGAAAGACAAGTTTTGTTTTATTTTAATTTTGATGAGGTAAAAATGCATCTGATTGTAAATTAAAACACTCTTTTAAGAAACTAATGGGGCTGGGCCGGGCGTTGTGGCGCACACCTTTAATCCCAGCATTCCGGAGGCAGAGGTAGGAGGATCACCATGAGTTCAAGGCCACCCTGAGACTACAGAGTGAATTCCAGGTCAGCCTGGGCTAGAGTGAGACCCTACCTCGAAAAACAAAACAAAACAAACAAACAAACAAAAATTAATGGGGCTGGAGAGATGGCTTAGCAGTTAAGCACTTGCCTGTGATGCCTAAGGACTCCGGTTTGAGGCTCGATTCTCCAGTACCCACGTCAGCCAGATGCACAAGGTGGCACATGCATATGGAGTTCATTTGCAGTGGCTGGAGGCCCTAGTGTGCCCATTCTCTCTCTCCCCACTTTCTCTCTATCTCTCTCACACACATAAATAAATAAGTAAGTAAAAATAAATAAATAAATAAATAAATAAAAAATCTTTAAAAAAAAAAGAAAGACAAAAAAAATGAATGTAATGAAAGGTCTCCCACCTGCTTCCATCTGCCCCACTTGCCACCTGCACCCTCACAATCTCCAATTTTACTATTTTCTTATGTATCTGTCCAAAATCTCATTGTATAATTAAAACTAAATTTAAATTGATGTTTTCATATTCTTCCCACTGTCACATAAAAGATGGAAGACATTCACATATACATCCTGGTGTTTTTCCTACTCAGTATGTCTGGAAGAATTCTGTACAAGTTTGCTTTTCTTATTCAGAGATTATTGTGTCCCACTGCACACACACACAGCACCCTCTGCTACTCAGTCCCTGCTGCACTCACTTGTGTCCCACTGCACACACACACAGCACCCTCTGCTACTCAGTCCCTGCTGCACTCACTTGTGTCCCACACACACACACACAGCACCCTCTTCTACTCAGTCCCTGCTGCACTCACTTGTGTCCCACTGCACACACACACAGCACCCTCTGCTACTCAGTCCCTGCTGCACTCACTTGTGTCCCACTGCACACTCACACAGCACCCTCTTCTACTCAGTCCCTGTGGGCACAAACTTGTGTACCACTGCACACACACACACAGCACCCTCTTCTACTCAGTCCCTGCTACACTCACTTGTGTCCCACTGCACACACACACAGCACCCTCTTCTACTCAGTCCCTGTGGGCATTCACTTGGCTTACTTCTGGCAGTTTTCGTTATAACAAAGGAGCTTGGGTGTGACTCACTGTCTTTGTCCAATTTTATATGCAGGATACATTCCCACTTATGGAACTTGTGGTTGTGAAGAAAAAGCACTGATCTTCATAAGCAGTGACCACTGCAGTGTAAAGATGTCGGACCACTCCAGACTAACTGTTTTCTCTTATCATGAATGACTTTAGATGTTGTTAGTTTTTTCCTTCTTGTTCGGTTAGTACACCGTTTGGGCCTTACTATGGCATTTTCAAGCACAATTTGTCTTAGTTTTTTATCATCTCCCCATCTCCCTGATTTTCCCTTTCTGCCCTGTGTCTTCCTCTGTCTGGTACCTGTCACATATGTCTTTTTGCCCTTCCCTCAACACCATTCCTTGTCATTTTTATCACCCACTCTTGGCCACCATTCTAGCTCTTTAGTCAAACATTTTTTAATATTTTATTTTTATTTATTACGAGAGAGAGAGAAGAGCTAGAGGGAGAGGGACGGAAGGAGAGAGAATGGGCCCTTCAAAGCCTCCAGCTGCTGCAAACCAACTCCAGACACATGTGCCACCTTGTATATCTGGCTTACGTGGGGCCTGGAGAATTGAACCTGGGTTCTTCGTATTTCCAGCAAGTGCCTTAACTGCTAAGCCATTTCTCCAGCCCTAGTCAAACATTTTTATAGGCCAACTTATAGGTTCTTCCTTTGGAAGTATCTATTAAAAATTTACCCACTTTAGGGCTGGAGAGATGGCTTAGTGGTTAAGCTCTTGCCTGTGAAGCCTAAGGATCCTGGTTCAAGGCTCAATTCCTCAGGACCCACATAGGCCAGATGGACAAGGTGACGCAAGCATCTGGAGTTCGTTTTCAGTGGCTGGAGGCCCTGGCATACTCTCTCTCTCTCTCTCTCTCTCTCTGCCCCTTTTTCTCACTATCTGTCCATTGTTCTCAAATAAATTTTTTTAAAAATTTATCCACTTTAAAAATCACATGTGACTTTTCTCCTGTCAATTTCTGGAGGCAGGGTCCATCTAGCTGATCAATCTTTCATCTATTATCTATTATTATCTATTTTTTATTCTCCCAATTTACTTGCATTTGATGTGTTTATGATAGCTTTTCAGATCATAATACACACACATATATAAACATATATATAGTGTATATGTGATCAAATATATGATCTTCTTTTATAACTTCTAAGTCATTAAGCAAAGTTAGAAATCCTTTCTGACCAAATCTGAAAAGTAATTCACCCATGGTTTTTTTTTTTTTTTTTTTTTGGTTTTTCGAGGTAGGGTCTCACTCTAGTCCAGGCTGACCTGAAATTAACTATGTAGTCTCAGGGTGGCCTCGAACTCATGATGATCCTCCTACCTCTGCCTCCCAAGTGCTGGGATTAAAGGCGTGCGCCACCACGCCCGGCTCACCCATGTTTTTAATTCTATTCCTTTTAGGGTTTCATTTTTTTATATTTACATACATAATACAATTGTTAATTATCATGGTTATTGTATGCACTATGGATTAAACTTCATCCCAAATGGAGTATCTTATCATTCTAATAGTGATACTACTTAGTTAAATACATTTCATTTTATTGTTGCTCATAAAAATGTCTATCACATTACATAAGTGAATATATCTGTAAGATTTACTCAGTAAAACCCTAGCTCTATCTTGATAAACCAACAATAAAACCACGAGTGACAGTTACATTTCTCTCCTCCTTGAAATTGAAGTAGAAATGGACAGCTCAAACTTTTTGAAAAGTTGATTTTGGCCCAATATATAATATATAACAGAATTTTCAAAGCTAGCCGAAGTATGCCTAATGCTTCTTGGAGCTAATGCTATGGAGTGAATGAATGTGGAAGGAACCATGGTCAGAGATGACGGCCAGACATGAGTAACCACGATGCACTCTAGTCACCAAGGACCTCCTCATAACAAGATAATTGATCCAACAGTCTTGTGTCTCTTATATCACTTAATTCTCCAGATAACCCTACAAAGCCTTTAGACTCCATTGTGCAAGGGAAGAGACACTGAGACTCATTGAGAACATGAAATGAGTAAGGTTTAAATTTAGACCTGCTTTTCTCTCCTACCAATGTTTGATGATTTTTATATTCTCTCTCCCTCCATACATATGTATGTAGATATATGTAAATAGTAATTCTTTATATATACACAGAACACATATACTATATATACATGCACATACATACACATATATGCCCTATACATAGAAGCACATGCAAATAATTTTATTTTTCACTTGTCCATACAAAGTATATAAGCAAGTGATAATACAAATACCAAACGTGTGTCATCATGTGTTCTCATGGTGCTGAGCATTTTGCATATGTAACTCAGTTAAGAGACTCACTGGGACGTCCTATCTTCACTGTCAGCCAGCCCGAGAATCACTACGGATACACACCGTTGTCCAGGATGGTGTTTCTAGCAAGGTTACACCGAAAAGGGCAGACCCACTCTGAACGCGGGCAGCACCACTGCGCAGGTCTCTCTCCTTGCTAATGGCATCTGCAATGTGACCAGCTGCCTCATGCTCCTACCACCATGCCTGCCCCAACGTTATGGCTTTTAACCTCAAACTGTGACCCAAAATAGACCCTTCATTCTGTAAGTGCCTTTTATCAGTTTTTTAAATTAATTAATTTATTTATTTATTTATTTTTATTTTATTTTATTTTATTGGTTTTTCAAGGTAGGGTCTCACTCTAGCTCAGGCTGACCTGTAATTCACTATGTAGTCTCAGGGTGGCCTCAAACTTACAGTGATCCTCCTACCTCTGCCTCCCAAGTGCTGGGATTAAAGGTGTGCGCCACCACATCAGTATTTTTTTAATATATTTTATTTTTTTATTTATTTGAGAGAGAAAAAGCAGAGAGAGAGAGGGAAAATGGGCATCCCAGGGCCTCTAGCCACTGCAAACGAACTCCAGATGTATGTGCCCCCTTGTGCATCTGGCTTACACATGTCCTGGAGAATTGAACCAGGGTCCTTCAGCTTTGCAGGCAAACACCTTACCAGCTAAGCCATCTCTCCAGCCCCTTTTATCAGTATTTTGACACTACAAGACAAAGACTACACTCATTATTTTCTTCTAATAATCTCATTTTCCAGGTGGTAAAATTAAGCCAAAAAAAAATGTTAACTTTCCCCAAGTCCCACACTTAATAAGAGTTGAAACCAGCATTTGAACAGAGATAACATGGCTAAGCTCTTACTATACTTAGAAGATCTCATTATATACACTTAGTAATAAATCTTACTAGGGTATTAAAGTTGGTTATATATTATTTAATTTTCAATTGATTGGATTCCTCAGAGACTAACACCAGTAGGATTTTTGGATCCCCTCAATTGTTATACAGATATTCCATACTTTCTGTATGTTCATATATATTCTTTGTTTCTCTGTGTGTATGCATTTTCTTCTAAAAACACAAAATGGGGCTAGAGGGATGGCTTAATGGTTAAGGCATTTGCCTACAAAGCCAAAGGACCCTGGTTCAATTCCCCAGGACCCACATAAGCCAGATGCACAAGATGGCACATGTATCTGGAGTCCATTTGGAGTGGCTGGAGGCCTGGGTACACCCATTCTCACTTTCTCTCTCTCAAATAAAAAAATAAATTAGCTGGGTGTGGTGGCTCATGCCTTTAATCCCAGCACTCAAGAGACAGAGGTAGGTAGGAGGATCCCTGTGAGTTTGAGGCCACTCTGAGACTACATAGTGAATTCCCAGTCAGCCTGAGCTAGAGTGAGACCCTACCTCGGAAAAACAAAACAAAACAAAAATAAATTAATTAAAAACAAAATATGGCATCAAACAAAGCCAAAGGACCCTTTCAATCCCAGCACATAAGCAAACAAGATGGCACAAATCTGGAGTCCATTTGGAGTGGCTGGAGGCCCGGGTACACCCATTCTCACTTTCTCTCTCTCAAATAAAAGAATAAATTAGCTGGGTGTGTTGGCTCATGCCTTTAATCCCAGCACTCAGGAGGCAGAGGTAGGAGGATCCCTGTGAGTTCGAGGCCACTCTGAGACTACATAGTGAATTCCCAGTCAGCCTGAGCTAGAATGAGACCCTACCTCGGAAAAACAAAACAAAACAAAAATAATAACGTAATTAATTAAAAAAACACAAAATGCAGAAAATGATTTGATTTTCATTTGTAATTAGAACACCCCACGGGAATACAGAGACACCCTCAAACCTGTAACTGACCATCTCTCCTCCCTTCAGCTTTCCTGACCAATTACCCCTCTCTGACGCTCAGAGCTGCTTCCAGTACGCTCCCAGGGCTCCAACACTTCGGTGACAGCCCTGGACACCTGGCACATGCTCTTCCTGCAGCCTGGTGTCCTTGCATCTCCTTTCTTACTTCCACTCTATCCCCGAAGCCCATGTAAAGGCCCTTCCTAGTTATATTTATATGCACACACAAGCCTGGTAAGTAAGAGCTCTCCTATGCATCTGTTTTAGCACACATGAAATGACCTCTCAGTTTTAGGAACACTTTTCCTATTTCCTGACGTCAGTCACTTTGTCCTTCCTACCAGCTCCCAAACCCACCCCAGCCCTGTGCCCTCATACTGCCCACCACAAAGCCCTTACTCAAGACAAGTCCTATAACAGAATTATTCTTTGCCTCAGAATTAATCTTCCCTCACGTAATAACATCCTTGGCTCATTTGTACAGTGAGTTCAGCCAAAATAGCCCAAGACAAAGTAAAATCAATGGACAGTATTAGGAAATGCTCAACAGCCTCAAGTCTTGGCTTTCCAAATGAGATATCATTTTATTTTTTTAATATTTTTATTCACTTATTTGAGAGGTAGTGGAAGGGAGATAGAGAATCGTATCAGGGCCTTCTGCCACTGCAAACAAATTTCAGACACATGTGCCACTTTGTGCATCCAGCTTTACATGGGTACTGGAGGAGATCTCGTTTTAAAAGAGGCAACACCAGGGCTGGAGAGATGGCTTAGCAGTCAAGGCGCTTGCCTGAAAAGCCTAAGAACCCATGTTCAACTCTCCAGGTCCCACATAACGCAGACACACAAAGGTGAGGCAAGTGCACAAGGTCTGCATGTGCACAAGGGAACACACACACCTGGAGTTCAATTGCACTGGTTGGAGGCCTGGTATGCCAATTCTCTCTCTCTCTCTCATTAAAAAAAAAAAAAAAAAAAAAAAGACCACACCAAACCAGGGCAGTTAGCAGCTGATAAAACATTGTATGGGCTTTGCTTGAAAAAGAAGCCACTTTCCAAGTTCACTGAGAAAACCTGCTGGAGCTGAGCAGAAAGCCTCCTCCAGGTGGACCAGCTGACAGAAAGTTGGAAAAAGCTACACTGCATGCAGGTAAATGGGAGAGAGAAAACACCAGTGAAGGTACTCAACAGTGAACACTGCAAGCTTTAAATTTGGCCAGCCAGGCCAAATGAGTCAACGGGTACAATAGTGGCATGTCTGCTCCATGGGAGGGAACACATCCCTGATACTGAAAATGTGCGACAGAGGTAGTCATGAGCCCTAGAGGTGTAACATCTGCTGGTGTCTGGCTAAATGTATATAACTATGCTCACCAAACTGCTCAGTAAGCACTTCTCTTAATGTCCACACCCATATATTAATGCTACTCTCACTTTTGATTAGAGAAGCTTCTCTTTTCAGATGGTGGCAACATTGGGATGACTCAGAAGGCACCATGGTGCTGAGAAGAAGGGACAGAGGAGTGCTCAGCACTGAAACATCTCAAACCCACCTTCCAAGGCTCAGGGTTTATTGTGGAAGAGGGGGCGAAAGAATGTAAGAGCCAAAGGAAGGGTAGGACTCCTTACAACGTGCTCCTCCAGACACAAAATGGCCTGGATATCCATGACCTCACAGTGCCTGACACTACCTACATAAGATCATCATAATAGGATGAAAAGATCATGACATCAAACTGAAAAGAGAGACTGATTGAGAGGAGGAGGGGATATGATAGATAGAGAAGTTTCAAAGGGAAAAGTGGGGGGAGGGAGGGAAATAACATGGGATATTGTCTACAATTAAAGAAGTTGTCAATGAAAATAATAATAATTTAAAAAAAGAAAAAGAAGCCACTTTCCTGAGCATCTTCAGAAACAACATAAATATCCATTCTTCATAGTCTGTGGATACAGATGAATATAAAAAATTTAACATAAAGCAAAATGAACTCTAGACTATATACTATATGCTTATTTCACTGCCTCCCGCATCCTCATACATCCCCTTTCTATTTTGGAACCAAATGTAAATGTTTCTCAAGTTAATTGAGGGTTCACACTATAATTGGTTTGGGGTTTAACTATTTATCACCCAATCTCACTGCCGCTTTTTTTAGATCATGAAATCCCACCTAGCTTCTTACCAACCTACACAGGCTGACTTGTGGCTAATTATGTTTTTACTTCATGTAGAACATGAAAAGGGCTAGAACAAAATATCACTCACTCATTCCTGCATGAGAATTTTTATGGGCTGTGAAGATGGCTCAGTGAGTACAGTGCATACTAAGACAAGCATGAGGAACTGAGTTCCGATACCCAGAACTCACGTGAAGCTAGATGAAGTGGTACACATCTGTAACCCCAACACCGCAATGAGATGGGACGTAAAGATGGGATATCCCCCCACAGCAGTGAGCTACAAAGAGAACCTTTCTCAAACAAAGTAGAAAGGCAACAGACCCCCAAAGTGGCACATGCATCCTGAGTTCACTTGCAGTGGCTAGAGACCCTAGTGTGCCCATTCTCATTCTCCCTCTCCCTCTCTCTCTCTCTGAAATAAATAAATAACAGCACCAAAAATGTGAAATATTTTGGGAAGAATTGCATCAATATGGTTGAGATTTACATAATAAAAAAAGAAGCCAGGCACAGTGGCACACACCTTTAATCCCAGCAAAGGCAGAGGTAGGAGGATCACCATGAGTTCAAGGCCACCCTGAGAAGACAGAGTGAATTTCAAGTCAGCCTGAGCTACAGTGAAACCCTACCTCAAAAAAAAAGAAGAAAGAAAGAAAGAGAGAGAGAGAGAAAGAAAATATTGCTTAGAAGAATTAACAAAGACCTAAATAAATAGATGCATGGACCTTTTTCAGATGAGACTGGGTATGTTCAGGGTGGTATGGCCGTAAACAGTACACCTTTTTCATTAGCTAGAGGCTCAAATTTGTTAGGTTGCCAGTTCTCCACAAGCTGATGTATGTATTCAACTCAATATGAAATGCCTAAAATGAACAAAGTTGACAGGCCAACTCTGATTTCTTGAAAAAATAAATAAATAACTATTTTTGTTGACTGAAAATACTCAAATACATTAATGAAACAGAACAAAGACATCATAATTACTTCTATCCATATGTGAACAATTGGGTTTTTGAAATGATACAAAGATAATTAAGTGAGTAAAAAAGAATAGCTTTTCCAACACATGTTACTACTTTCAACAAATAAACCATTAAAAGAAACTAACTTTAAGCCATTCCTTTCATCATATACAAAAACCATGAAACAAAAACATAAATGTAATATCATAAAGGTAAGAGATAAAGGTAAGGAAAAAGAATAATTTAAGGCAATTAAACTTCTTTAAAAGTGAAAATCTTTGTGGTTTGAAAGATTTTTTTATATACACAAAAAGTATATGAGAACAGCAATCAATTTAAAAAGTAATAAATGACTAAAGAGATGGCTTACTGGTTAAGGTACTTGCCTGCAAAACCAAAGGACCCAGGTTCAATTCCCTAGTACCCACGCAAGCCAGATGCACAAGTTGGCACATGCATCTGGAGTTCATTTGCAGTGGCTAAAGGTCCTGGCATGCCCATTTTCTCTCTCTCTCTCTCCATCTACCTCTTTCTTTCTCTCTCTCAAAGAAATAAAAACATTTTTAAAGTAATAAATTTGAATTTAGCAAAATTAAGTTTATCTATTCCTTAAAATACATTTTTAAAAACAATAAAGGAGATATAGAGAGTTGGCTTGGCAGCTAAGGTGCTTGCCTGTGAAGCCTAAGGACCCAGCCTCAATTCCCCAGAACTCACATAAGCCCAAGGTGCTGTATGCATCTGGAGTTCATTTGCACAGGACCTCTCAGGCAGGAGACCTCCAAGTTTGACTCTCTAGAACTCACACAAAAGCTGAGCGTGAACACACACATCTGTAACTCCAGTCCACAAAGAGTGGGGCAGAGAGCGGGAAATCACTTGGGCTCACTGACCAATGACAGTTGAAGGAGACCCTGTCTTAAGGAAACAGACAGTTGAGCAATACAGAAGAGAGTAACCGACCTTCTTTTCTGGTCTCGGCATGCATGCGCAGGACACCAGCATCTGCACATATATGCATGCATCACGTATCACACACATACTCTACACATGCATAATAAAAATGATAATAAAAAAATAGTTAAGAGTATGGAATTCAGTATGGATGCTCCTTAAAAATCTAAGCATAGAATTGGAGAGATGACTTAGCAGTGAAGGTGCCTGCCTGCGAAGCCCAAGAACGCCTGTTTGAGTATCCAGCTCCCAAGTTTAGCCAGGCGCAAAAGTGATGCAAGGGCACAATGCCACACTTGCCCACAAGGGGGCGCATGTGTCTGAAGTTCGTTCACAGTGGCTGAGAGACCCTGGCACACGCATTCTCTCTGACTGCCTCTTCTTCTCTGTCTTTCTCTCTGTCTCTCTCAAATAATAATAATAATCATAATTTTTAAATCTAAGCATCGAACACATATGATCTAGCTATTCCAGCCCTGGGCATAGACCCAAAGGAATTAAACTATTTAGAGACTGGAGATTCCAGGAGGCACACATGTTTATTGCAGTAGCACTTATAGTACACTCCGAGTCTACCAGCAGATGAGTAAAGAGAATACAGTGCATATATGTGTTATGTAGATTTTAAATGATTAGAATCAGGGCTAGGGAGATGGCTTAGTGGTTAAGGCACATGCCTGCAAAGCCTAAGGACCCAGGTTTGATTCCCCAGGACCCACATAAGCCAGATGAACATGGTGGTACATGCATCTGGAGTTCATTTGCAATGGATGGAGGCCCTGGTGCACCCATTCTCTCCCAATCTCTCTCTCTCTCTCTCTCTCTCTCTCTCTCCCTCCATCTCTAATAAATTAATAAATAAAACAATAGAAAAATCTTTTTAAAAAATGATTAAAATCACATCACGTGATTTGCGGGGAAATGTATGAAACTGGAGACCATTGTGTTTAATGAAATAGCCAAACTCAGAAAGACCAAGTATTACATCTTCTCTCATATCCACATTATAGGAAAAAAATGGAAAGACGTTATTCTAGAACAGAAGGGATCAGGGGGAAAGGATATACAGAAGGCAACAAGAAGTGTTTATGTTCAGCAGTTACGGCTCTTGCCTGCAAAGTCCAAGGACACACGTTTGATTCCCCAGTACCCATGATAGTTAGATGCACAAGGTGGACATCAATTTGGAGTTCATTTGCAGAGGCTGGAGGCCCTGGAACACTCATTCTCTCTCTTTCTCTCTCTGCCTCTTTCTTTCTCTCTCTCTAATAAATAAATCAATAAATATTTTGAAAACAAATAACCAAGATAAAAAGCAAGATAAATAAGTTCAGACACCTAATTATGGTTGACCTTAACAGACTACACACTTAAATATCTGAAAGTAAGGGGGCTGGAGGGATGGCTCAGTGGGTAAGGTGCTGGCCTGCAAAACCTAACAACCTGGGCTCCATTCCTCAGCACCCACACAAAGCCAGATGCACAAAGCGGCACACGTGTCTGGAGTTCATCTACAGAGGCTGGAAGCCCTGGTACACCCATTCTCTCTGTCCTTCTCTCTCCTTTCTCTCTCTTCCTGCAAATAAATAAAAATATTTTATAAAAATTTGAAAGGACAGATCTTTTGTTAAGTGTTCTTGGCCCACATTTTTTAATAGACAGGAGTTGTGGTGTACCTCAATGGTAGAGTATTTGCCTAGCATGTGCAATGCCCTGAATCCCATTCTTAGCACCACACAAAAGAAGATGGGCAGGCTGGAGAGATGGCTTAGCGGTTAGGGCGTTTGCCTGCAAAGCCCAAGGACCCAGGTTCAATTCCCCAAGACATAAGCCAAATGCACAAGGGGCACACGTGTCTGGAATTCATTTGCAGTGGCTAGAGGCCCTGGCGTGTCCATTCTCTCTGTCTCTCTTCTCTCTCTCTCTCTCTCTCTACAAATAAATAAATAAAATAAAATAAAAAAAAAAGATGGGCTAAACAACTAAGCAATCGATATCATGAAAGGAAATTTATGGGTGAAAAATAAATATATGAAAAAGAATTTTAAATAGTTTCATCAATTTTCTAGAGAAATACAAATCAAAACCACAATTCAACATCATTATATTTCTGTTACGATAAGTGCAAACTAACAGGCTGGCCATGCTTTGTGCTGGTGAAATTCATGTTCACGACTAGTGAGAATACAAAAGGGTATACAAAGAGTTTCATAGTTGCTTAAAAATTTGGGAACAGGGAAATGGCTCTGCAGCTTAGATGCAGTTGCATGCAAGCCTGGCAGCCTGGGAAATCCAGACAGGAACACACATGTCTGAGGTCCCAGATGCATCTAGGGCCATGGGAGGCAAAGCTGGAGAATCTGAAGCTCACAGGCCAACTAGACTGACACACACGCACGCAGTGGCAAAAACCAGGAAGACCCTGTCTCGAGCCAGCAAGGTGGAAGAGGAAACTGAGGTTGTCCTCAGATCTTCACATGTGCACAGTGGCACATGTGCATGCACACACACACACACACACACACACACAAACTAAATTAAAACTATTGAAGCACACACCTAGCATATTATCCAGTCATTCCACCCCTATGGGTTTTTGGTTTTTGTTGTTGTTGTTGTTGTTGTTTTTTTTGTTTTTGGTTTTTGGTTTTTCGAGGTAGGGTCTCACTCTAGTCCAGGCTGACCTGGAACTCACTATGTAGTATCAGGGTGGCCTCGAACTCATGGTGATCTTCCTACCTCTGCCTCCTGAGTGCTGGGATTAAAGGTGCCCACCCCACCGCACCCAGCATCTACCCCTATGGATTTACCACGTAAGAGGGATAACATAGGTCCTTGTAAAGATTTCTGCCTGAAAATAGCCATAAACTACAAACAAGCCAAATTTCCACGAACAGGTGAATAAACATGTTGTCATGTGGCTGCTCAGAAACATAAAGAAATGAACTGGGGGACTGAAGGGATGGCTTAGAGGTTAAGGCAATTGCCTATAAAGCTTATGGACCCAGGTTCAATTCCCCAGGACCCACGTAAACCAGATGCACAAGGTGGCGCATGTATCTGAGTTCGTTTGCAGCAGCTAGAGGCCCTGGCGTACCCATTTTCTCTCTCTCTTTCACTCTCTCTCTCATAAATAAATAAAATAAAATATTTTTTTAAAAAAGAGATGAACTAGGGATGCAGATATGAACATAAATGAATCTAGAACTAATCGTATGCAGGGCGAAAGAAGCCATAACAAAAGAGTATATTGTTTATTTCCATGCTATAACACCTCAAAAAATGCAAACACTCAACCCTTGTATCTTACTGTAAGTCAATTACACCTCGGAAGAGCAAGGGGGCAAAATCCACAGGAACAGCTTAGCCTCCAGTGAGTTCCCAACCGGTTTTCCACCACAATTCTCTGTGTCTTGGCCTACACTGGTCTCTCAGAACCTTTCCACTCTTAACCATCTCTGTCCATTGAAACCCTTCTCAACCGTCAATCTGATTCCACTTCAAGGAAAACACCTCCAAAAAGGGGCTCCCAGCACACCATATCAACGTGTGTTCGCTCCTCCTGCCCGTAGAATCTCACTGTCGATTTATTTTGCCTTTATCATCTGGTCGAATTTTTTTTATTTTTTTGGAGAGAGACACAGAGAGAGAGAGGGAGAGGGAGACAGATAGAGATGGGCGCACCAGCAGTGTCTCAGCTGCTGCAAACGAAATCCAGATGCGTGCGCCCCCTTGTGGTCAAGTGTGGCATTGCACCCTTGCGTCACTTTGCATCTGGCTAAACGTGGGACCTGGAGATTGGAACTGCTGGAGATTGGAACCAGGTTCTTAAGCTTAGGAGGCAGGCGCCTTAACCACTAAGCCATCTCTCCAGCCCCCCATTGATTTTTATGTAGTCACCAACCTGGCTGTGCCAACCATTCATTGAGAAAGAAGCCGTTACTGTTTTTAACTCTGTGGCTTAGCAGAAGTCTTGACTGTTGAAGTTCTGTGTAACTGCCTCAAGGATACATGGAAGAAAGAACAGAAAATAACACAGCCCACTCCCCAGGCTCGCGTTTCCTCCAGAGAAGCAACTTTGGGTCTCCAAATGCAGCCAGTGCAGATGTGCTAATCATGGTTTTCCTCACAAGGAGCTCGTCTTCAGCATGGCTCCCTGGGACAACCTCCTAACCCAAAGGAGCAATTTTTGCAGTAGACATTTCAGACATTTTGGTGGAAAAATAACATTAAGAAAAATAAGACCTTGGCATGCCCTGGCATGGTCCCAAGCTGGCAGCTGGCCCTCAGAACACGGGTGTGGGCAATGATGGCTCCCTAGCTGAGCCAATGGATTCTTTCAAAGCCCTTCCATCATCCCTAGGGAAGAGTTCTGAGTCTGGAAGTCTCTAAGGTGCTACCTCCCTCCGTGCAGCTGGGAAAATGAACGATGTCTACAGCACCACTTTCTTTTTGACCAGGGAACCTGAGGGACTGAAGAAACAGGAGTCAGTGTGCTAACTCTCCCAAGCCCTAACCTTTCCACCATGGTCCTTCAAGGCTTCATTAAACCCTTGAAAATCCTTCATGTTCTGCCTAAATTGGTATACATCAGAATGCATGACATAGGGCCAGGAGCACTAATAGTTCAGGGACAAAAACTATTTATGTGAATTGAATACAGTCCATTAATATTTTCTTTTTAAAAAAAAATTAGAGAGAGAGAATTAGCACACCAGGGCCTCGGCCACTGAAATTGAACTCCAAACACTTGCCTGCGAAGCCCAAGGACCCATGTTTGACTCTCCAGATCCCACATAAGCCAGACACTCATTCAGTTCGTTCACATTGAGGAAGCATGTTTGTCTACATTACCCTCTAACTCGGGGAGATATTTCTATTGTATTATTTATAGAACCCACTTAATTTTTGTGGAAATGGCTGTAGTTTTGGTAATTGATTGGGCAACTGGCACTTGATATCTATCTTCCCAGGTAGTTGAATGTCTGTCACTCCTGCTGGAGAGTGCCCACTAGGTGGTGTAAGCATCTGGTGTTTGATTGCAGTGGCTGAGGCCCTGGCTAGCCAATTTTGTCTCCCTCTCTATATATAAAAATAAAATAAAAAATAAAAAGAAACTCAGAGAATAAGACTCAACTTACTATGTAACTGAGAATAATCTTGACCTCCCAACCCTCCTGCCTCTACGTCCCAAGTCAAGCCAGTTGTTATTTGTTTATTTGTGTGTGAGAGAGAGAGAGATAGAAATAAAGAGGCATATAGAGAGACAGAATGGGTGTGACAGGGCCTCTAGCCACTGTGAACAAACTCCAGAAACATGCGCCACCTTGTGCATCTGGCTTACATAGGTACTGGGGAATTGAACCTGCGTCCTTAGGCTTTGCAGGCAAGTGCCTTAACCGCTAAAGCCATGTCTCCAGCCCAAGCCAGTTATTTTTAAGATACATTTTGTCAATTCATTTAGAAGCCTCCTTTCCTCCCCCCTTGGTGAGACACGTGTTAATCTTCCTAAGGGCTCTCCTGTGATTGAACCATCTCCCCTTGGCTCGTTCCTCGTTCAGCTCATTCACATTGAGGAAGCATGTTTGTCCACATCACCCTCTAACTCGGGGAGATATTTCTATCGTATTATTTACAGAACCCATTTGATTTTTGTGGAAGTAGCTGTATTTGGGTAATTGATTGTGCAACTGGCGCTTGATATCTTTCTTCCCAGGTAGTTGAACGTCTGTCACTCCTGCTGAAGAGTAAGGTCAGTGACAAGTGAGAGCAGTCCGGTCTTGTTTCTCTCCATTGGTGTAATTTCTATAACATGCCCGGCACCACACAGGAAATTAATCCTAGATAGGTAAACAAATCAATGAATGGGTTCCTTTTGACAAGAGACCACCCCCCCACCTCGTGCTTGTTTTATGTTATTTAAATATTTTGGCCAGGCGTGGTGACTCACACCTTTAATCACAGCACTTGGGAGGCAGAGGTAAGAGGGTTGCTGTGAGATCAAGGCCACTCTGAGAATGCAGAGTTAATTCCAGGTCAGCCTAGGCTAGAGTGAGACCCTACCTCAAAAAAAAAAAAAAAAAAAAATTCGTAAGGGACGGGGAGATGGATCGGCAGTTAAAGGTGATTGCTTGCAAAGCCTGCAGCCTGGGTTCAATTCCCCAAATACCCACAGAAAGCCAGACGCACAAGGAGGCAAATGCAGCTGGAGTTCATTTACAGTGGCAAGGGAGGCCCTGGCACACACATATTCATTTTCTTTCTTTCTCTCTCTTTCTCTCAAATAACTAAAAATTTAATAAACAGATAATAAACATGTTACAAATATTACTTTCATGCAGACTATAATTTTACAAGAAGCTACACAATTGATATGTATTAAGGATGCTTATTATACATAAGAGAAAATCTGAGTAGGAAATTAGAATAACTTGAGAGAGTTTAAATTTAACTGACATCACCTAAACCTTTACACAGGCAAACCTGAGGCCTCTCCCAGGTAAGGCAATCACTGAGCCTTTGTTGACTCTTTTATTTTGAAACAGGCCTCACCAAGTTAAACAGGTTAGCATTGAATTTATGCTGTAGTCCAAGAAGGTCTTCAAATTACAATCCTCCTAACTCAGCTTCTGGAGTAGTTGGGGCCATAAGCCTGAGTCACCAGAACCAGCTACTTTTACTTTGATATTTATCACCTTACAGAGGCCTTCCAATCTAAACTAGCTCACCTCACTATCCCATCACCCAACTGCCACATAAATCACAAATTACCTGCCTTATTTTTCTTCATAGTACTTAATTCCAGCTCATTACTTCATTATTTACTTCCTTATTCAACCGGCTTTTCATCTGTGCTAAAGGTTCAAATAAGGGCAGGGAGTCAGTGTCATAAATGCCACCATTGCCTGGCATGTGGCAGGTCCACAATGAATCCTTGTTCATTAAATGAATTATCAGGGTGACCAACCAATTTCATTTTGTATATGGCAAAAACATATCCTGAATAAAAAAAAAAAAGTACTGCTTGCTCACAGTTGCACAACTTGTAATGGACCAAAACCTGTTTCAAACATAGGATTTTATGGGGCTCCAGTGCCAATTTTTATCCGCAGAACAGACCCTCCAGAGACCTGAATGTTGGGGCCAAAATGTGGATGCGGTATGTGAACGATGCTCAGAGCTTTTCCCATGAGTCTGAGTCCGAGAGTCATTGAGCAAGACATCACCCCTTAGTGTCACACACTGATTACAGGTGTGGGGCGAAGTTCACTGGGGACTTGAGTTGAAGATGATAGGCGGGAGATTTGGGGGGAAACAGGAAGTGGAAAGGAAACCGTTTCCCTACTGGACATCCCCGCCAATACATTTGATATTTGCTATTTACAATACCACCCCTTCGATACCGCCCCATCACCGCCACGCTCACGTCTCCCCTGGGGGAAACGTCCCAGAGGCTGGACTCAGATCCACCCACCTAGGAAACTGGCCATGATTCTGAATCTGTGCTGGAGACGTAAATATTCATGTTAATGAGCATCCCCACTGAGTTCCACGCCTATGGACATTTGATCACTACTGACTTAAAAACTGGGCATAATTACCGTATCACCATGGGACCTAGACACATTAAAGATCATACTAGATGGGGATGTTGTGAACAGTCTCTGCCCAGGGCCAAAGTGGTTAAGAAAACAAAAACTAATGAATGGGTATATCCAGCTATGATTTTTTTTTTTTTGTCTCTGCACAGCGCAACACAATCAAGGTGATATTCCCTGAAATGTTGGCTGCAAGTTCTCTTTGGTCATCATGAAATTTCCTATGAACATCCTCACTAGGAATGAGTCTTTAAATAACTACATGCTGATTAGCGGCAGTGTGGATGATAACAAATAAACCTGGTTTGTTACTAATTAGTGAGTTATCGGAAGGAAATTTTATTTTTAACTTTTGTGACTGCTCTGTGTGGTGTGGTGTTGTTGTTTTCTTAATTTGATTTAATAGTATTAAATTCCTAAGGAGACAGGATGACAGATTTCTGAGCAGGCTCTTCATATTAAATCTCAAAATTATATGTGAAAATAGTAATACCGAGCTGGAGAGATGGCTAAGAGGTTAAGGCGCTTGCCTTTAAAGCCTAGGGACCCATGTTCTACTCTCCAGGTCCCACGTAAGCCAGACGCACAGTGATGCAAGGTCACATATGCACACAAGGGGCATCAACTTTGATCGCAGTGTCTGGAGGCCCTGGTGCACCAATTCTGTCTCTCCCTCTCTCTCACACATGTTTAAAAAAAAAAAAAGGCAGTCTGTTGGGCTTGCCTCAAAAAAAAAAAAAAAAAAAAAAAAAAAAAAAAAAAAAAACAAGAAAAATAGTAATACCTTCCTCCTGGAGTGTTTTTGAGAACTAAATCAGATAGCACAGAAAATGTGCCCGTCTTTTAAATACTATAGAAACTCCATGAATGAGAACAGTTATAACTACACTTCAAATCCTTCAACACATATCTGATCTATATATAAAAAGGAGGCAGTGGAGGTGGCTCAGCTCTTAAAGGGACATGCTTGCAAGCCCGCCGTGGTGGTTTAAAGGTAAAACTCTCCCAGTGCCTTGGGTGTTTTGTGAGTGAGATTCCTCCTTAGTCCCCAGCTGGCAGAGCCTTCCTGGAGGTGTGTTGCTGGGGACAGAACTCGGGGTGCTTTATTCTGGCCAACTGGATGTTAAAAGCTAGCTCATGCACACGCCTTTAATCCCAGCACTCGGGAGGATCACCGTGAGTTTCAGGACAGCCTAGGATTACAGAGTGAATTCCAGGTCAGCCTGCCAAGCCTGGAAGTGTGACAACCTGTGTTTAATTCTCCAGTATCCGTGTAAAGCCAGATGCACACAGTGTCTGGAGTTCATTTGCATGGGCAGGAGGGTCTCGTGTACCCACACTTGCTTCTTTCTGTCTGGCTCTTCCTCTCTCTTTCTCTCATGAATAAAATAATATTTTTAAAAATATGTTTATAGAGCTGGGCACAGTGGCGCACGCCTTTAATCCCAGCACTTGGGAGGCAGAGGGAGGAGGATCGCTATGAGTTTGAGGCCACCCTGAGATTACATAGTGGATTTCAGGTCAGCCTGGGCTAGAGTGAGACCCTACCTCAAAAAACATAAAACAAAACAAAAAAAATATATATATGGAGGGGGCTGGAGAGATGGCTTAGGTGTTAAACCGCCTGCCTCCTAAGCCTAAGAACACTGGTTCCAATCTCCAGCGGTTCCAATCTCCAGGTCCCATGTTTAGCCAGATGCAAAGTGACGCAAGGGCACAATGCCGCACTTGACCACAAGGGGGCACACACATCTGGATTTCGTTCGCAGCAGCTGAGACACTGCTGGCGCGCCAATCTCTGTTTTCCTTTCTCTCTCTCTCTCTCTCTCTCTCTCTCTGTCCCTCTCCAAAAAAATAATTACAAAAAATTAAAAATAAAATAAAATTTAAAAAATATGGAGGCCGGGGGGGGTGGCTCATGCCTTTAATCCCAGCACTTGGGAGGCAGAGGTAGGAGAATCACCATAAATTCAAGGCCACCCTGAGATTACGTAGTGAATTTCAGGTCATCCTGGGATAGAGACCCTACCTCGAAAAAAAATATATTCATAGGCTGGGTATGAATGCACACGCCTTTAATCCCAGCATTTGGAGGTACAGGTAGAAGGATTGCTGTGAGTTCAAGGCTAACCTGAGACTACATAGTGAATTACAAATGTGTGTGTATGTGTGTGCGTGTGTTTATAAAGAAAGGAAGCAACGCTTTTCATGTTTTCACTGCTCCTACTTCTCTTAGATATGTCCTAAGATAAACGTTATATCAATAAAATAAATATGCAAATATTATATTTTGGCTAAACGCATTCTTACAAGTATACTTTACACCGCTTGGTGCTCTGTTACTATGCAAATAGTTTAAGACATTAATACAAACATACATACCCTTCTGTATTACTTTTCTCTGTACTGTGACCAAACCCCTGCCACGAGGAGAGCACGGGTCTGTTCTGTCTCAGGATCTGAGGGCGCAGCACAGCATGGTGGGCTGGTGGTGGAGCAGCTTTCAGGAGTGGCAGCAGGAGTTCAGGACTGCTTGTGCACATCTCCTTGGAGCATGAAGCACAGATGCCCATCCTTAGCTGGCTGCTTCTCTTTTTACTCAGCTCAGGACCACAGCCCATTGGATAGTGCCACCCACCTTCCTGGCATATTTTCTCCTGTCAGAGAATCCTCTCCTCTCCGAAAATAGCGTCCAGAGACACCAAAGTTATACATTACTAATGCCCTAAGGTTTTTCTTTTTCTTCTTTTTTTTTTTCTTTTTGGTTGTTTTTTGTTGTTGTTGTTGTTTTTCAAGACAGGGTCTCACTCTAGTCCAGGCTGACCGAGAACTCACTCTGTAGCCTCAGGTTGTCCTCAAACTCACAACAATCCTCCTACCCCAACCTCCTACATCAATCTACATCAGCTGTCAAACTAACCGTAACATCCTTCAAGGAGCAGAGCGGTTTCGGACTCCAGATCTGACCCTGATTTGTTCCTCCTAGGATGCTGTGGTTGTGTTTAAGCCTGTGACTTGATCATTTCCTTCCTCTACCCACATGTCAAACCTGCCTCCTTCTAGTTAGTCACAGATTACCAAAAAAGAGCATCGGGGACTGGAGAGATGGCTCAGCCATTAAGGCATTTACCTGTGAAACCTAAGGACCCATGTTCAACTCTTCAGATCCCACCTTAGCCAGACACACAAAGGTGAGGCAAGCACAAGGTTGCACATGCCCACTAGGTGGTGCAAACGTCTGGACTTGGATTGCAGTGTCTGAGGCCCGGGCACGCCAATTCTCTCTCTCTGTGTCTGTCTCTCTCTCTTTCTAAAAAATAAAATAAAATAAAATAAAATAAAATAAAATAAAATAAAATACATTAGATTCCTAGATATTTTCCAGAAACTTAAGCTCAACTTTTAAAAATATTTTATTTGTATTTATTTATTTGAGAGAAAAAGATACAGAAATATGCAGGGAGAAAGAGAACGTGAGAGAATGGGCACGCCAGGGCCTCCACACACTCCAGATGTGTGCACCCCCTTGTGCATCTGGTTTACATGGGTCCTGGGGAATTGAACCTGGGTTCTTTGGCTTTGCACTTTCCAGCCCAGCCTATAACCTTTTTTTTTTTTTTTGGTTTTTCAAGGTAAGGTCTTACTCTAGCCCAGGCTGACCTGGAATTCACTCTGTAGTCTCAGGGTGGCCTTGAACTCATAGCAATCCTCCTACCTCTGCCTCCCGAGTGCTGGGATTAAAGGCGTGCGCCACCACACCCGGCTTTCCATAAGCTTCTTATTTACAATAAACAATAACATAGGAAGCTCATCTCAAAGATGAGTTGGTCTGATTCTCAAGGGCGTAGATGTCCTTAAATAAGTCAGAGATTCCAGAGCTACCCATCTAGGTGTTTTGACCTTTTCTGGAACTGGTTTGGGAGTACAGATCTCCAGGATCATGCCCTCAGAGTAAGGCGTAAGTCCATGAACACATGTGGACACCACAACTTGTTCCCCCCGCCACCACCACCACCACGATCCACTCCACAGTGTCGCTTGTTCTAGGAGTCACAGAAGGTGATTTTCTCTCAGGCCCTCAGCTAACCGTATGACTCTAAAAGAGACTTCCACCAGCCTAGAAATGAAGTCCCCAAAATGAATGCGCCCATCTCTGTTGCATAAACCTTCTCCCCTCCCCTCCATTTCCAACGGAGCAAACAAAGATAAACGTAATCAATTAGGCAGAGCATTATTTTGACTCCTGCTCTAAGCGCATCCTAAGTGTTATTACAACAGAGAGTGTGGGCTGGGGAGGTGGCTTAGTGGGGAAAGTACACATAGCAGAAGGACAAGAACCAGAGTTTGGATCCCCAGCACCCATGTGGAAGCCAGGCATGGTAGCACACTCCTATAATCCCAGTGCTGGACAAGTGGAGACAGAGTATAGTCTAGTCAAATCTGTGAGCTCCAGTTTCAGTGTGAGACCCTCCGCCATCTCAAAAAGATAAGGTGAGGGGTGGAGAGATGGCTAAGCGGTAAAGGGTTGCTCGTGAAGCCTAAGGACCCAGGTTCAATCCCCCAGTACCCACACAAGCCAGATGATGCACATCGTGGCACATGCGTCTGGAGTTTGTTTGCAGTGGCTGGAGGCCCTGGTGTGCCCATTCTCTCTGTCTGTCTCTCTTCTCTCTATCTTTCTCTGTTTGCAAAGAAATAATAAATAAAAATAGGCTTTTTTTAATCCCAGCACTAAGGGGAGGTAAGGATTGCATTCAAGGCTACCCTGAGAGTACATAGTTAATTCCAGGTCAGCCTGGAGGACCAGAGTGAGACCCTAACTCAAAAAACTACAAAAAAAAAAAAAGAAATAATAAATAAAAATATCTTTTTTGAAAGATAAGGGGATAAACATGAACATCTGGCCTCCACATAAATACACGTGCACACACATGCACATACATGTGAGCCCATAGACATAAAAATGTTCAAATATACACATGCAAAAAAAAAAAAGACCAAGGGGCTGGAGAGATGGCTTAGTGGTTAAGGTATTTGCCTGCAAAGCCAAAGGATCCTGGTTCGATTCTCCAGGACCCACAAGCAAGATGCACAAGGGGACGCATGTGTCTGGAGTTCATTTGCAGTGGCTGGAGGCCCTGGCATGCCCATTCTCTCTCTCTCTCCTTCCCTCCCTCTTTTTCGCAAATAAATAAAAAATATATATATATTTTTTTAAAGATGTAAGTTTTGTGCCAATGTAACAGCATACACCTTGTAGTGTTTGCCTTTGGGGAAGATCATCTGAATCTACAAAGTAGAAGTTTAACACTAAAATCACCTTAAATATTAAATTGGGAAACTGTATTTTCTGAAACCTAGTAACATCTACTATTTGAGCTCTAATCCTCTTTCCAAGAAAACTGATAAAGTAACCATATTGATCAGGCCTCCTGTTTGCAGATAGTAGGAAACTTGCCCTTGACTCACCTAGGCAGGAAACAAGCAGGCTTTCTTTTTTTTTAAAGAGACATCAGAAACAAAGAAGGAAACAGTCAGAAACAGATTCCCAAACCATGAAATTCCCACTGAAAATTCCCATGCCCACTCCCGTGCAGCACCCCAACCAACAGTACAGTGAACCTTCTGTCTTGCAGGCCTCGGCTTCCGTCTGTCTGCTTCTCGCCACCCTTCCCGCCTTCCCATCGTCGCCTCCCTCAGAAGCATCTGCTCCTTCCTTCTCCTCTCCATCAGCTTCCCACGCAAATCTGGCCTGAACGCACACGTGGTGTGTGGTGCTGTTTTCAGGTCATGGGCTGGATCCGTTCATTTTGCATAACTGGGAGTAGACTATCTAACAGGACAATGCAAAGGGGGAGTTAATTGTTTTAGCTCTTGGTTTCAGAGCGTTCTGTCCATCGTGACAAGGAGGGCATTGCACTACGGAGCAGCCTTAGCCACGACACACCAAAAACAAGCATACAGGAAGTGGTCAAGGGAAGATACAGCCCAAGAACACGTGTCCAGGCACATACTTCCTCCTACCTGTCACTACCCCCCAGTAATGCCATCGTAGGATGACAGCAGCCAGAGATTAATCCATTGATGAGACCAAAGCCTTCATGACACAACCATCAGACATTCCCAGAGGTGATGTGGTTTCATAATCTCCTGGGCATCTCTCTGAGTTCAGTCAAGTTGCCAATTGAAATGAACCATCCCAGCCGGGCGTGGTGGCACACGCCTTTAATCCCAGCACTCAGGAGGCAGAGTTAGGAGGATCACCGTGAGTTTGAGGCCACCCTGAGACTATACAGTGAATTCCAGGTCAGCCTGGGCTAGAAAGAGACCCTCCCTTGAAAAACCAGAAAAAGAAATAGAGAGAAAGAAATGACCCATCGCAGGGGTTTGTCCCTTCCATGCAAGGAACACGGGACATTGAGTATCTAGAGTGTACTGCTCTCGGGTGGGAAGCAGTGTCTGCCTCATAATGTAGAAAAATCCCTGAGACTGTAGAAGAAGATGGCAGCATCACAACAAATAACATCAAAACATTTGACTTCTTTTCAGAGTCGACTTCCTCCAAGTGGTGTGATTCCTTTTTCAGGTGCCAGATTAAGAAAATAAAAACAGGAAGCCTGGCGTGGTGGTGCACACCTTGAATCCCAGCACTCGGGAGGCAAAGGCCTTGAGTTCAAGGCCGCCCTGAAACTACATAGTGAATTCCAGGTCAGCCTGGGCCAGAGTGAGACCCTACCTTGAAAAAAGAAAGAAAGAAAAAAAGAAAGAAAGAAAGAAAAAAGAAAGAAAGAAAGAAAGAAAGAAAGAAAGAGAGGAGAGGAGAGAGAGAAGAGAGAGAGAGAGAAGAGAGAGAAGAAAAGAAAGAAAAAAAAAGAGAAAAGGAGAAAAGAAAAGAAAAGAAAAGAAAAGAAAAGAAAAGAAAAGAAAAGAAAAGAAAAGAAAAGAAAAACAGGACTGGAGGGATGGCTTAGCTGGCTTAGCCCACACTAGCCAGATGCACAAGGTGGCACAGCGGCTGGAGGCACGCCCATTCTCTGTCTCTCTCTCCCCTCTTTCTCTCTGTCAAATAAATAAATAAAAATTTAAAAATACTTTTAAAAAAAAAAGAAAATGAAAACAGACTGTTTCCAACTATCCACCAAGGAACGGGCAGATCTCTGTATCCTGGCTTCACCCACAATCCCCCCCACACACACACACACACACACACACACCACCACCATGCTCCTTGCACTTTGCATATAGTGGTGTCTTTCCAGAATGTGGCAGGTGGGTGTGTAGTGCACAGATTCCAAACTGAACTCCAAATATGTCAAAGCTAAAGAAACTCCAAGGGGGTATGATCGCTCAGTGAGGGAAAAAAATAATAAACCTAAAGCCTTATACATCATGATATATAATTATTTACTGCAGACCAAAGAATAGTTCAGTGTTGGAGACCAGAACTGATGGCGCCTAAGCATAAATCCTAAAGGCTAGATTGATACAAATTTTATTTACTTTCTTACTATTTACTTATTTATTTATTTAAGAGAGAAGCACACAGAGAGAGAAGGGGTACACCAGGGCCACTAACCACTGCAAATGAACTGCAGTTGCATGTGCCACCTGATGCATATAACTTGACGTGGGTACTAGGGGATTGAACCTGGGTCCTTGGGTGCTGCAGGCAAGCACCTTAACCACTGAACCATCTCTCCAGCTCCAAGGCTAGATTTTGTTTTCATTGTTTAAACAGATAAGCCCTCTGTCTGCCTAACATGTGGCCTCTTCTTCTTTCCCAGTGATCAGTCCTGTGGCAATAAAGGGGACACAATAACACGTCCAGATATAAGGTATGTGAGTTGGTTTTCCTGAGTGCAATAAAAGGATTATGTGCAGTCACGTTGTGGAAATATACCTGCCTCCCCTTCTTGAGTATTACCTTTTTGTTTTCACTTAATTTCCACGATTATAATCGACTGATAATGAATCTAGTCTGAAATCATAATTGTATTTTAGTGGGTGGTATCAATACCATAATATTTGGTGTGGTTGTAAAACAAACGAAAATTAAGAATTGCTGTGTGATCAACACAGAATACAGGAAGTGTGGAATGTCTGAATGCTTGCCCTCACCTTGTCCTCTTTAGAATAGCTGCCTGGTCTTTGGTGGTCCAGCACATGGACCGTGTGGCAGGAAGGAGCTGAGGTGCGTACAAGCAGATCATACCATGAGATGCAGGAGAGTCAGAATGGGGCTGGGGTCAGCCCAATTCAAGTCAGCAGGCTGCGTTCATGACCTCCCAGCAAGCGTGGTTACCTGCACAAGACCTTTATAATACTGGGTGCACCAACAGTCATGGACATCAAAATAGAAGAAGGACTTGGTGGAAAAGAAGAAGGGGTTCATTGGAAGGAGAGCAGGAGAAGGGGGAAAGGAGGGAACTGTGATCAAAATACATTATATGCATGTATAAAAATTGTCAGCAATTGGAGCTGGGCGTGGTGGCACATGCCTTTCATCCCAACACTCGGGAGGCAGAGGTAGGAGGATCGCTGTGAGTTCAAGGACACCCTGAGAATACATAGTCCAGTTCAGTTTGGGCCAGAGTGAGACCCTACCTCAAAAAAACCAAAATAAATAAATACATAAATAAATAAATAAATAAATTGTCAGCAATGGGCTGGAGAGATGGCTTAGTGGTTAAAGAGCTTGCCTGCAAAGCTTAAGAACCCAGGTTCAATTCTCCAGGACCCATGTAAAGCCAGATGCACAAAGTGGCACATGCGTCTGGAGTTTGTTTGCAGTGACTGGAGGCCCTGGCATGCCCATTCTTTCTTTCTTTTTCTGTCTCTATCTCTCTTTCATAAATAAATAAATAAATAAATAAATAAATAAATAAATAAAATATTTTCAAACTTGTCAGTGAAAAAAGAAAAAAAAAAACAGCCAACGAATAAACAGGTCCACAGAAATGGGGTTCAATCTGTCCAGGGCCAAAAGACAGGAGGAAAAATGGTGCAGAAACGAGTATGTTCAAGCACCACGAGAGCAGGAAGTAGGAAGGATCTCTCATGCCTTGCCTGGGGTGATGGCTCTCTAATTTTACCAGATATGGGGACTTCCTGGAGGTCCAGCGATGCCCAGAGAGGCTGCCCTGAAAGTAGCAGGGAGGGTGTGTACTGAAATATTGACATGCATCATACTGGGTGAGGAACTCACACTTCTCTGAAACACCCCGTGCTCCATTTTCTACTTCACAAAAAGCACTCCAGGCCGGACCGTGACCTCCCACGTGAGTCCTCAGGGGTGAGGAAGGAAGCCCAGGCTAAGCGCTGTGCAGAAGGTTTTTACTGGGCCCCCTCTTTCTTTCTTTTTTAAATATTTTTATTTATTTATTTATTTATTTATTTATTTATTTATTTATTTATTAGAGACACAGAGAGAGAGAGAGAGAGAATGGGCACGCCAGGGCCTCCGGCCACTGCAAACAAACTCCAGATGTGTGCGCCCCCATTGTGCATCTGGCTTACGTGGGACCTGGAGAATCGAACTGGGATTCTTAGCCTTCGCAGGCAAATGCCTTAACCACTGAGCCATCTCTCCAGCCCTGGGGCCCCTCTTTCTGTGCCCAGAGCTGACTTAAGCAGCAGCATGGGTCAGTAAGGTGCCACCTCCGACAGAGGCTGGTTAGGAACTGGGCTAGTACACAGGGCAGGTTCATCAAGTATCCTTTTCAAACAAGAAAGCTATCTCGCCTCCCTGGGCCTAGAGACCATGGATCTATCAGATCTTGGAGTGCTCACTGAATTCATTGATCGATTAAAAAATAAAAGTCAGGGCAGGCATGGTGATGCACGCCTTTAACCCCAGCACTCGGGAGGCAGAGGTAGGAGGATCGCCGTGAGTTTGAGGCCACCCTGAGACTACCTAGTGAATTCCAGGTCAGCCTGAGCTAGAGCGAGACCCTCCCTCGAAAAACCAAAATAAAAAATAAATAAATAAAAATAAAAATCAGGAGCTAGGGTCATAGGTCCATGAACACAGTATTTGCTGTGCAAGCACAAGCACCTAAGATTGGGTCCCCAGCACCCACGCAAATGCCAGGTGGCTGCAGCTGTATGTGCCTATGATACGATCCCAGCATTTGAGAGGTGGAAACAGGATTCCCTGGGCAAACTGGCTGGCTAGACTCACTGTATGGGCAAGCTTTGGATTCAAGTGAGAGACCCTGCATCAGTAAAGAAAGTGAAAAGCAGGCTGGAGGGATGGCTTAGCAGTTAAGGTGTTTGCCTGCAAAGCCAAAGGACCCAGGTTCAATTCCCCAAGACCCACGTTAGCCAGATGCACAAGGAGCCACACGCATCTGGAGTTCATGTGCAGTGTGAAAACAGACTGTTTCCAACTATCCACCAAAGGCAGGCAGATCTCTGTATCCTGGCTTCACCCACAATCCCCACACACACACACACACACACCACACCATGCTCCTTGCACTTTGCATATAGTGGTGTCTTTCCAGAATGTGGCAGGTGGGTGTGTGAATGCACAGATTCCAAACTGAACTCCAAATATGTCAAAGCTAAAGAAACTCCAAGGGGGTATGATCGCCAGTGAAGGAAAAAAAATAAACCTAAAGCCTTATACATCATGATATATAATTATTTACTGCAGACCAAAGAATAGTTCAGTGTTGAGACCAGCACTGATGGCGCCTAAGCATAAATCCTAAAGGCTAGATTGATACAAATTTTATTTACTTTCTTACTATTTACTTATTTATTTATTTAAGAGAGAAGCAGACAGAGAGAGAAGGGGTACACCAGGGCCACTAACCACTGCAAATGAATTGCAGATGCATGTGCCACCTGATGCATCTAACTTGACATGGGTAGTAGGGGATTGAACCTGGGTCCCCAGGTTCTGCAGGCAAGCACCTTAACCACTGAACCATCTCTCCAGCTCCAAGGCTAGATTTTGTTTTCATTGTTTAAACAGATAAGCCCTCTGTCTGCCTAACATGTGGCCTCTTCTTCTTTCCCAGTGATCAGTCCTGTGGCAATAAAGGGGACACAATAACACGTCCAGATATAAGGTATGTGAGTTGGTTTTCCTGAGTGCAATAAAAGGATTATGCACAGTCACATTGTGGAAATATACCTGCCTCCCCTTCTTGAGTATTACCTTTTTGTTTTCACTTAATTTCCACGATTATAATCGACTGATAATGAATCTAGTCTGAAATCATAATTGTATTTTAGTGAGTGGCATCAATACCATAATATTTGGTATGGTTGTAAAACAAATGAAAATTAAGAATTGCTGTGTGATCAACACAGAATACAGGAAGTGTGGAATGTCTGAATGCTTGCCCTCACCTTGTCCTCTTTAGAATAGCTGCCTGGTCTTTGGTGGTCCAGCACATGGACTGTGTGGCAGGAAGGAGCTGAGGTGCGTACAAGCAGATCATACCATGAGATGCAGGAGAGTCAGAATGGGGCTGGGGTCAGCCCAATTCAAGTCAGCAGGCTGCATTCATGACCTCCCAGCAAGCGTGGTTACCTGCACAAGACCTTTATAATACTGGGTGCACCAACAGTCATGGACATCAAAAAAATGACATCAAAATAGAAGAAGGACTTGGTGGAAAAGAAGAACGGGTTCATTGGAAGGAGAGCAGGAGAAGGGGGAAAGGAGGGAACTGTGATCAAAATACATTATATGCATGTATAAAAATTGTCAGCAATTGGAGCTGGGCGTGGTGGCACATGCCTTTCATCCCAACACTCGGGAGGCAGAGGTAGGAGGATCACTGTGAGTTCAAGGACACCCTGAGAATACATAGTCCAGTTCAGTTTGGGCCAGAGTGAGACCCTACCTCAAAAAACCAAAATAAATAAATAAATAAATAAATAAATAAATAAATAGTCAGCAATGGGCTGGAGAGATGGCTTAGTGGTTAAAGAGCTTGCCTGCAAAGCTTAAGAACCCAGGTTCGATTCTCCAGGACCCATGTAAAGCCAGATGCACAAAGTGGCGCATGCATCTGGAGTTTGTTTGCAGTGACTGGAGGTCCTGGCATGCCCATTCTTTCTTTCTTTTTCTGTCTCTATCTCTCTTTCATAAATAAATAAATAAATAAATAAATAAATAAATAAATAAAATATTTTCAAACTTGTCAGTGAAAAAAGAAAACAAACAGCCAACGAATAAACAGGTCCACAGAAATGGGGTTCAATCTGTCCAGGGCCAAAAGACAGGAGGAAAAATGGTGCAGAAACGAGTATGTTCAAATACCACGAGAGCAGGAAGTAGGAGGGATCTCTCATGCTCTTGCCTGGGGTGATGGCTCTCTAACTTTACCAGATATGGGGACTTCCTGGAGGTCCAGCAATGCCCAGAAAGGCTGCCCTGAAAGTAGCAAGGGTGGGAGGGGTGTACTGAAATATTGACATGCATCATACTGGGTGAGGAAGTCACACTTCTCTGAAACACCCCGTGCTCCATTTTCTACTTCACAAAAAGCACTCCAGGCCGGACCGTGACCTCCCACGTGAGTCCTCAGGGGTGAGGAAGGAAGCCCAGGCTAAGCGCTGTGCAGAAGGTTTTTACTGGGCCCCCTCTTCCTTTCTTTTTTAAAATATTTTATTTATTTATTTATTTATTTATTTATTTATTTATTTATTTATTTGAGACAGAGAGAGAGAGAGAGAGAGAATGGGCATGCCAGGGCCTCCAGCCACTGTAAACAAACTCCAGACATGTGCACCCCCTTGTGCATCTGGCTTACGTGGGACCTGGAGAATCGAACTGGGATTCTTAGCCTTCATAGGCAAATGCCTTAACCACTGAGCCATCTCTCCAGCCCTGGGGCCCCTCTTTCTGTGCACAGAGCTGACTTAAGCAGCAGCATGGGTCAGTAAGTTTGCCACCTCCAGCAGAGGCTGGTTGGGAACTGGGCTAGTACACAGGGCAGGTTCATCAAGTATCCTTTTCAAACAAGAAAGCTATCTGCCTCCCTGGGCCTAGAGACCATGGATCTATCAGATCTCGGAGTGCTCACTGAATTCATTGATCAATTAAAAATAAAAGTCAGGGCGGGCATGGTGATTCACACCTTTAACCCCAGCACTCGGGAGGCAGAGGTAGGAAGATCACCATGAGTTCGAGGCCACCCTGAGACTACCTAGTGAATTCCAGGTCAGCCTGAGCTAGAGCGAGACCCTCCCTCGAAAAACCAAAATAAAAAATAAATAAATAAAAATAAAAATCAGGAGCTAGGGTCATAGGTCCATGAACACAGTATTTGCTGTGCAAGCACAAGCACCTAAGATTGGGTCCCCAGCACCCACGCAAATGCCAGGTGGCTGCAGCTGTATGTGCCTATGATACGATCCCAGCATTTGAGAGATGGAAACAGGATTCCCTGGGCAAACTGGCTGGCTAGACTCACTGTATGGGCAAGCTTTGGATTCAAGTGAGAGACCCTGCATCAGTAAAGAAAGTGAAAAGCAGGCTGGAGGGATGGCTTAGCAGTTAAGATGTTTGCCTGCAAAGCCAAAGGACCCAGGTTCAATTCCCCAAGACCCACGTTAGCCAGATGCACAAGGAGCCACACGCATCTGGAGTTCATGTGCAGTGGCTAAAGGCCCTGGTGCGCCCATTCTTTCTCTCTGTCTCTCTCCCTCTTTCTCTATCAAATTAAATAAATAAATAAATAAAATAAAATAGTTTAAAGAAAGTGAAGAGCAATGGAGGAAGGTGCCCCACATCAACCTCTGGCCTCCACACGTGCACACGCGTGCATACACACACACAAACACACACACAGATGTGCACCTACACATATGTGAGCCCACATACATGTAAACACACATGAACACATGCACACACACCATACACATGCAAAAAAATAAAATAAAATAAAACAAGGGACAAAAAGAAAGAAAGAAAAATAAATCAAAATCGAGCAAACTGTCCTCCATTGGGTGGCTTTTATTTGAAGTCCCCACTGGCATGATGTTGACTGGCATATAGTCAAGATACCTTTCTTAGAGATATATGCCAGTATGTCACTTTGTAGAGAACGAACCATCCAGCCCACAATGTTTGCACATCAACTGGAGCGAACACGTGCATGTGGAGCTGATTCTGGCAGCCAACACTTACTCTATTTCATACAAAGAAGAATCTTAGTCTTCTATAGTCCCCTGTTGTTGTTTTTAAAGTCTCCCCACTTTTTAAAATATTTGAATTGATTTATTTGAGAAAGAGACAGAGAGAGGGGCAGACAGAGAGAGAGAGAGAGAGAGAGAGAATGGCCAGGGCCCCAGCCAATGAAACA
>JAEOAD010002438.1:0-44413 GCA_036365145.1 Orientallactaga sibirica | reverse complement strand
AAATGAGGTGAATCCACTAACTTGTACATCTTGTTAGATTACACAAGGTAGGAAAGTTTGAACTTGCTGCACTCACCCTTCTTAGTAGAAATTAAACTGATTCCTAGAAGTTTAATTAACTTATTTGACACAGTACAGTGTTCGGTACTGAACATGTTTCTTTCGAAAGAAACTACTTTAGAAATGAGGTGAATCCACTAACTTGTACATCTTGTTAGATTACACAAGGTAGGAAAGTTTGAACTTGCTGCACTCAACCTTCTTCGTAGAAATTAAACTGATTCCTAGAAGCGAATTATCTTATTTGACACAGTACAGTGTTCGGTACTGAACATGTTTCTTTTCGAAAGAAACTACTTTAGAAATGAGGTGAATCCACTAACTTCTACATCTTGGTAGATTACACAAAGTAGGAAAGTTTGAACTTGCTGCACTCAACCTTCTTCGTAGGAAAGCAAGTGATTCCTAGAATCGACCTAGCTCATTTCACATAGTACAGTGTTCGGTAATGAAGATGTTTGTTTTCTAAACAAACTACTTTAGAAATGAGGCCAATCTACTACGTTGTGCATCTTTTCAGATTACATTAACAAGGAAAGCTTAAACTTGCTGCACTCAACCTCCTTTGTAGGAAAGCAACTGATTCCTAGAACCGAATGAGCTTATTTCACACAGTACAATGTTCGGCAATGAAGATGTTTGTGTTCTCAACAAAGTACTTTACAAATGAGGCGAATGTTCTAACTTGGCCATCTTTTGAGATTACATTAACAAGGAAAGTTTGAACTTGCTGCACTCAACCTTCTTCCTAGAAATTAAACTGATTCCTAGAAGCGAATTAACTTATATGACACAGTACAGTGTTCGGTACTGAAGATGTTTCTTTTCTAAAGAAACTACTTTAGAAATGAGGCGAATGCACTAACTTGTACATCTTGTTAGATTACACAAAGTAGGAAAGTTTGAACTTGCTGCACTCAACCTTCTGCGCAGGAAAGCAAGTGATTCCCAGAATCGAACTAGCTCATTTCACATAGTACAGTGTTCGGTAATGAAGATGTTTGTTTTCTAAACAAACTACTTTAGAAATGAGGCCAATCTGCTAAGTTGGGCATCTTTTCAGATTACATTAACAAGGAAAGTTTGAAATTGCTGCACTCAACATTCTTTGTAGGAAAGCAACTGATTCCTACAACCGAATAAGCTTATTTCACACAGTACAAAGTCGGCAATGAAGATGTTTGTTTTCTCAACAAACTACTTTACAAATGAGGTGAATGTTCTAACTTGGCCATCTTTTGAGATTACATTAACAAGGAAAGTTTGAACTTGCTGCACTCAACCTTCTTCGTAGAAATTAAACTGATTCCTAGAAGAAAATTAACTTATTTCACACAGTACAGTGTTCGGTACTGAAGATGTTTCTTTTCTAAAGAAACTGCTTTAGAAATGAGGCGATTCCACTAACTTGTACATCTTGTTAGATTACACAAAGTAGGAAAGTTTGAACTTGTTGCACTCAACCTTCTTCGTAGGAAAGCAAGTGATCCCTAGAATCGAACTTGCTCATTTCACATAGTACAGTGTTCGGTAATGAAGATGTTTGTTTTCTAAACAAACTACTTTAGAAATGAGGCCAATCTACTAAGTTGTGCATCTTTTGATATTACATTAACAAGGAAAGTTTGAACTTGCTGCACTCAACCTTCTTTGTACGAAAGCAACTGATTCCTAGAACCGAATGAGCTTATTTCACACAGTACAATGTTCGGCAATTAAGATGTTTGTTTTCTCAACAAACTACTTTACAAATAAGGCGAATCTACTAACTTGGCCATATTTTAGATTACATTAACAAGGAAAGTTTGAACTTGCTGCACTCAACCTTCTTTGTAGGAAAGCAACTGATTCCTAGAACCGAATGAGCTTATTTCACACAGTACAATATGCGGCAATGAAGATGTTTGTTTTCTCAACAAAGTACTTTACAAATGAGGCGAATCTTCTTACTTGGCCATCTTTTGAGAACACATTAACAAGGAAAGTCTGAACTTGTTGCAATCAACTTCTTCGTAGAAATTAAACTGATTCCTAGAAGCGAAATAACTTATTTGACACAGTACAGTGTTCGGTACTGAAGATGTTTCTTTTCTAAAGAAACTACTTTAGAAATGAGGCGAATCCACTAACTTGTACATCTTGTTAGATTACACAAAGTAGGAAAGTTTGAACTTGCTGCACTCAACCTTCTTCGTAGGAAAGCAAGTGATTCCTAGAATCGAACTAGCTCATTGCACATAGTACAGGGTTCGGTAATGAAGATTTTTTTTTCTAAAGAAACTACCCTAGAAATGAGGCCAATCTACTACATTGTGCATCTTTTCAGATTACATTAACAAGGAAAGTTTGAACTTGCTGCACTCAACCTTCTTTGTAGGAAAGCAACTGATTCCTAGAACCGAATGAGCTTATTTCACACAGTACACTGTTCGGCAATGAAGATGTTGGTTATCTCAACAAAGTACTTTACAAATGAGGCGAATCTTCTAACTTGGTCATCTTTTTAGATTACATTAACAAGGAAAGTTTGAACTTGTTGGACTAAACCTTCTTCGGAGAAATTAAACTGATTCCTAGAAGCTTAATTAACTTATTTCACACAGTACATTGTTCAGCACTGAAGATGTTTCTTTTCTAAAGAAACTACTTTAGAAATGAGGCCAATCTACTACGTTGTGCATCTTTTCAGATTACATTAACAAGGAAAGTTTGAACTTGCTGCACTCAACCTTCTTCGTAGAAATTAAACTGATTCCTAGAAGCGAATTAACTTATTTCACACAGTACAGTGATCGGTACTGAAGATTTTTTTTTTCTAAACAAACTACTTTAGAAATGAGGCCAATCTACTAAGTTGTGCACCTTTTCAGATTACATTAACAAGGAAAGTTTGAACTTGCTGCACTCAACCTTCTTTGTAGGAAAGCAACTCATTCCTAGAATCGAATGAGCTTATTTCACAGAGTACAATGTTCGGCAATGAAGATGTTTATTTTCTCAACAAACTACTTTACAAATGAGGCGAATCTACTAAATTGGCCATCTTTTTAGATTACATAAACAAGGAACGTTTGAACTTGCTGCACTCAACCTTCTTTGTAGGAAAGCAACGGATTCCTAGAACCGAATGAGCTTATTTCACACAGTACAATGTTCGGCAATGAAGATGTTTGTTTTCTCAACAAACTACTTTACAAATGAAGCGAATCTACTAACTTGGCCATCTTTTTAGATTACATTAACAAGGAAAGTTTGAACTTGCTGCACTCAACCTTCTTTGTAGGAAAGCAACTGATTCCTAGAACCGAATGAGCTTATTTCACATAGTACAATGTTTGGCAATGAAGATGTTTGTTTTCTCAACAAAGTACTTTACAAATGAGGCGAATGTTCTAACTTGGCCATCTTTTTACATTACATTAACAAGGAAAGTTTGAACTTGCTGCACTCAACCTTCTTCGTAGAAATTAAACTGATTCCTAGAAGCGAATTAACTTATTTCACACAGTACAGTGTTCGGTACTGAAGATGTTTCTTTTCTAAAGAAACTACTTTAGAAATGAGGCAAATCCACTAACTTATACATCTTGTTCGATTACACAAAGTAGGAAAGTTTGAACTTGCTGCACTCAACCTTCTTCAGAGGGAAAGCCAGTGACTCCTAGAATCGAACTAGCTCATTTCCCATAGTACAGTGTTCGGTAATGAAGATGTTTGTTTTCTAAACAAACTACTTTAGAAATGAGGCCAATCTACTAAGTTGTGCATCTTTTCAGATTACAATAACAAGGAAAGTTTGAACTTGCTGCACTCAACCTTCTTTGTAGGAAAGCAACTGATTCCTAGAACCGAATGAGCTTATTTCACACAGTAAAATGTTCGGCAATGAAGATGTTTGTTTTCTCAACAAACTACTTTAAAAATGAGGCAAATCTACTAACTTGGCCATCTTTTTAGATTACATTAACAAGGAAAGTTTGAACTTGCTGCACTCACCCTTCTTTGTAGTAACGTAACTGATTCCTAGAACCGAATGAGCTTATTTCACACAGTATAAGGTTCGGCAATGAAGATGTTTGTTTTCTCAACAAAGTACTGTACAAATGAGGCGAATCTTCTAACGTGGCCATCTTTTGAGATTACATTAAAAAGGAAAGTTTGAACTTGCTGCACTCAACCTTCTTCGTAGAAATTAAACTGATTCCTAGAAGCGAATTAACTTATTTCACACAGTACAGTGTTCGGTACTGAAGATGTTTCTTTTCTAAAGAAACTACTTTAGAAATGAGGCCAATCAACTACGTTGTGCATCTTTTCAGATTACATTAACAAGGAAAGTTTGAACTTGCTGCACTCAACCTTCTTCGTAGAAATTAAACTGATTCCTAGAAGCGAATTAACTTATTTCACACAATACAGGTTTCGGTACTGAAGATGTTTTTTTTCTAAAGAAACTACTATAGAAATGAGGCCAATCTACTACGTTGTGCATTTTTCAGATGACATTAACAAGGAAAGTTTGAACTTGCTACACTCAAACTCCTTTGTAGGAAAGCAACTGATTCCTAGAACCGAATGAGCTTATTTCACACAGTACAATGTTCGGCAATGAAGATGTTTGTTTTCTCAACAACCTACTTTACAAATGAGTCGAATCTACTAACTTGGCCATCTTTTTAGATTACATTAAGAAGGAAAGTTTGAACTTGCTACACTCAAACTCCTTTGTAGGAAATCAACTGATTCCTAGAACCGAATGAGCTTATTTCACACAGTACAATGTTCGGCAATGAAGACGTTTGTTTTCTCAACAAACTACTTTACCAATGAGTCGAATCTACTAACTTGGCCATCTTTTTAGATTACATTAACAAGGAAAGTTTGAACTTGCTGCACTCAACCTTCTTTGTAGGAAAGCAACTGATTCCTAGATCCGAATGAGCTTATTTCACACAGTACAATGTTCGGTAATGAAGATGTTTGTTTTCTCAACAAAGTACTTTACAAATGAGGCGAATCTTCTAACTTGGCCATCCTGGAGATTACATTAACAAGGAAAGTGTGAACTTGATGCACTCAACCTTCTTCGTGGAAATTGAACTGATTCCTAGAAGCGAATTAACTTATTTCACACAGTACAGTGTTCGGTACTGAAGATGTTTCTTTTCTAAAGAAACTACTTTAGAAATGAGGCGAATCTACTAACTTGTACATCTTGTTAGATTACACAAAGTAGGAAAGTTTGAACTTGCTGCACTCAACCTTCTTCGTAGGAAAGCAAGTGATTACTAGAATCGAACTAGCTCATTTCACATAGGACAGTATTCGGTAATGAAGATGTTTGTTTTCTAAACAAACTACTTTAGAAATGAGGCCAATCTACTAAGTTGTGCATCTTTTCAGATTACATTAACAAGGAAAGTTTGAACTTGCTGCACTCAACCTTCTTTGTAGGAAAGCAACTCATTCCTAGAACCGAATGAGCTTATTTCACACAGTACAATGTTTGGCAATGAAGATGTTTGTTTTCTCAACAAACTACTTTACAAATGAGGCGAATCTACTAACTTGGCTATCTTTTTAGATTACATTAACAAGGAAAGTTTGAACTTGCTGCACTCAACCTACTTTGTAGGAAAGCAACTGATTCCTAGAACCGAATGAGCTTATTTCACACAGTACAATGTTCGGCAATGAAGATTTTTGTTTTCTCAACAAAGTACTTTACAAATGAGGCGAATGTTCTAACTTGGCCATCTTTTGAGATTACATGAACAAGGAAAGTTTGAACTTGCTCCACTCAACCTTCTTGGTTGAAATTAAACTGATTCCTAGAAGCGAATTAACTTATTTCACACAATACAGGTTTCGGTACTGAAGATGTTTTTTTTCTAAAGAAACTACTATAGAAATGAGGCCAATCTACTACGTTGTGCATTTTTCAGATGACATTAACAAGGAAAGTTTGAACTTGCTACACTCAAACTCCTTTGTAGGAAAGCAACTGATTCCTAGAACCGAATGAGCTTATTTCACACAGTACAATGTTCAGCAATGAAGATGTTTGTTTTCTCAACAAAGTACTTTACAAATGAGGCGAATCTTCTAACTTGGCCATCTTTTGAGATTACATTAACAAGGAATGTTTGAACTTGCTGCACTCAACCTTGCTCGTAGAAATTAAACTGATTCCTAGAAGAGAATTAACTTATTTCACACAGCACAGTGTTCGGTACTGAAGATGTTTCTTTTCTAAAGAAGCTACTTTAGAAATGAGGCGAATCCACTTACTTGTACATCTTGTTAGATTACACAAAGTAGGAAAGATTGAACTTGCTGCACTCAACTTCTTCGTAGGAAAGCAAGTGATTCCTAGAATCGAACTAGCTCATTTCACATAGTACAGTGTTCGGTAATGAAGATGTTTGTTTTCTAAACAAACTACTTTAGAAATGAGGCCAATCTACTAAGTTGTGCATCTTTTCAGATTACATTAACAAGGAAAGTTTGAACTTGCTGCACTCAACCTTCTTTGTAGGAAAGCAACTCATTCCTAGAACCGAATGAGCTTATTTCACACAGTACAATGTTCGGTAATGAAGATGTTTGTTTTCTCAACAAAGTACTTTACAAATGAGGCGAATCTTCTAACTTGGCCATCCTGGAGATTACATTAACAAGGAAAGTGTGAACTTGATGCACTCAACCTTCTTCGTGGAAATTGAACTGATTCCTAGAAGCGAATTAACTTATTTCACACAGTACAGTGTTCGGTACTGAAGATGTTTCTTTTCTAAAGAAACTACTTTAGAAATGAGGCGAATCTACTAACTTGTACATCTTGTTAGATTACACAAAGTAGGAAAGTTTGAACTTGCTGCACTCAACCTTCTTCGTAGGAAAGCAAGTGATTACTAGAATCGAACTAGCTCATTTCACATAGTACAGTATTCGGTAATGAAGATGTTTGTTTTCTAAACAAACTACTTTAGAAATGAGGCCAATCTACTAAGTTGTGCATCTTTTCAGATTACATTAACAAGGAAAGTTTGAACTTGCTGCACTCAACCTTCTTTTGTAGAAAGCAACTCATTCCTAGAACCGAATGAGCTTATTTCACACAGTACAATGTTTGGCAATGAAGATGTTTGTTTTCTCAACAAACTACTTTACAAATGAGGCGAATCTACTAACTTGGCTATCTTTTTAGATTACATTAACAAGGAAAGTTTGAACTTGCTGCACTCAACCTACTTTGTAGGAAAGCAACTGATTCCTAGAACCGAATGAGCTTATTTCACACAGTACAATGTTCGGCAATGAAGATTTTTGTTTTCTCAACAAAGTACTTTACAAATGAGGCGAATGTTCTAACTTGGCCATCTTTTGAGATTACATGAACAAGGAAAGTTTGAACTTGCTCCACTCAACCTTCTTGGTTGAAATTAAACTGATTCCTAGAAGCGAATTAACTTATTTCACACAATACAGGTTTCTGCACTGAAGATGTTTTTTTCTAAAGAAACTACTATAGAAATGAGGCCAATCTACTACGTTGTGCATTTTTCAGATGACATTAACAAGGAAAGTTTGAACTTGCTACACTCAAACTCCTTTGTAGGAAAAGCAACTGATTCCTAGAACCGAATGAGCTTATTTCACACAGTACAATGTTCAGCAATGAAGATGTTTGTTTTCTCAACAAAGTACTTTACAAATGAGGCGAATCTTCTAACTTGGCCATCTTTTGAGATTACATTAACAAGGAATGTTTGAACTTGCTGCACTCAACCTTGCTTTGTAGAAAATTAAACTGATTCCTAGAAGAGAATTAACTTATTTCACACAGCACAGTGTTCGGTACTGAAGATGTTTCTTTTCTAAAGAAGCTACTTTAGAAATGAGGCGAATCCACTTACTTGTACATCTTGTTAGATTACACAAAGTAGGAAAAGATTGAACTTGCTGCACTCAACTTCTTTCAGAGGAAAGCAAGTGATTCCTAGAATCGAACTAGCTCATTTCACATAGTACAGTGTTCGGTAATGAAGATGTTTGTTTTCTAAACAAACTACTTTAGAAATCAGGCCAATCTACTAACTGTGCATCTTTTTAGATTACATTAACAAGGAAAGTTTGAACTTGCTGCACTCAACCTTCTTTGTAGGAAAGCAACTGATTCCTAGAACCGAATGAGCTTATTTCACACAGTACAATGTTCGGCAATGAAGATGTTTGTTTTCTCAACAAACTACTATAAAAATGAGGCCAATCTACTAACTTGTGCATCTTTTTCAGATTACATTAACAAGGAAAGTTTGAACTTGCTGCACTCAACATTCTTTGTAGGAAAGCAACTGATTCCTAGAACCAAATGAGCTTATTTCACACAGTACAATGTTCGGCAATGAAGATGTTTGTTTTCTCAACAAACTACTTTAAAAATGAGGCAAATCTACTAACTTGGCCATCTTTTTAGATTACATTAACAAGGAAAGTTTGAACTTGCTGCACTCAACCTTATTTGTAGGAAAGCAACTGATTCCTAGAACCGAATGAGCTTATTTCACACAGTACAATGTTCGGCAATGAAGATGTTTGTTTTCTCAAGAAAGTACTTTACAAATGTGGCGAATCTTCTAACTTGGCCATCTTTTTAGATTACATTAACAAGGAAACTTTGAACTTGCTGCACTCAACCTTCTTCGTAGAAATTAAATTGATTCCTAGAAGCGAATTAACTTATTTCACACAGTACAGTGTTCGCAATGAAGATGTTTCTTTTCTAAAGAAACTACTTTAGAAATGAGACCAATCTACTAACTTGTGCATCTTTTCAGATTACATTAACAAGGAAAGTTTGAAACTTGCTGCACTCAACCTTCTTTGTAGGAAAGCAACTGATTCCTAGAACCGAATGAGCTTATTTCACACAGTACAATGTTCGGCAATGAAGATGTTTGTTTTCTCAAAAACTACTTTACAAATGAGGCGAATCTAATAACTTGGCCATCTTTTTAGATTACATTAACAAGGAAAGTTTGAACTTGCTGCACTCAACCTTCTTTGTAGAAATTAACCTGATTCCTAGAACCGAATTAACTTATTTCACACAGTACAATGTTCGGTACTGAAGATGTTTCTTTTCTAAAGAAACTACTTTAGAAATGAGGCGAATCCACTAACTTGTACATCTTGTTAGATTACAAAAGGAGGAAAGTTTGAACTTGCTGCACTCAACCTTCTTTGTAGGAAAGCAAGTGATTCCTAGAATCGAACTAGCTCATTTCACATAGTACAGTGTTCGGTAATGAAGATGTTTGTTTTCTAAACAAACTACTTTAGAAATGAGGCCAATCCACTAAGTTGTGCATCTTTTCAGATTTCATTAACAAGGAAAGTTTGAACTTGCTGCACTCAACCTTCTTTGTAGGAAAGCAACTGATTCCTAGAACCGAATGAGCTTATTTCACACAGTACAATGTTCGGCAATGAAGATGTTTGTTTTCTCAATAAAGTACTTTACAAATGAGGCGAATCTTCTAACTTGGCCATCTTTTTAGATTACATTAACAAGGAAAGTTTGAACTTGCTGCACTCAACCTTCTTTCGTAGAAATTAAACTGATTCCTAGAACCAATTAACTTATTTCACACAGTACAGTGTTCGGTACTGAAGATGTTTCTTTTCTAAAGAAACTACTTTAGAAATGAGGCGAATCTAGTAACTTGTACATCTTGTTGATTACACAAAGTAGGAAAGTTTGAACTTGCTGCACTCAACCTTCTTTTTTAGAAAAGCAACTGATTCCTAGAACCGAATTAGCTTATTTCACACAGTACAGTGTTCGGTAATGAAGATGTTTGTTTTCTAAAGAAACTACTTTAGAAATGAGGCCAATGTACTAACTTGTGCATCTTTTTAGATTACATTGACAAGGAAAGTTTGAACTTGCTGCACTCAACCTTCTTTGTAGGAAAGCAAACTGATTCCTAGAACCGAATTAACTCATTTCACACAGTACAGTGTTCAGGTCCTGAAGATGTTTCTTTTCTAAACAAACTACTTTAAAAATGAGGCCAATCTACTAACTTGTGCATCTTTTTAGATTACATTAAACAAGGAAAGTTTGAACTTGCTGCACTCAACCTTCTTTGTAGGAAAGCAACTGATCCTAGAACCGAACTAGCTTATTTCACACAGTACAATGTTCGCAATGAAGATGTTTGTTTTCTAAACAAACTACTTTAGAAATGAGGCCAATTTACTAACTTGTGCATCTTTTTAGATTAAATTTAAAAGGAAAGTTTGAACTTGCTGCACTCAACCTTCTTTGTAGGAAAGCAACTGATTCCTAGAACTGAATGAGCTTATTTCACACAGTACAATGTTCGCAATGAAGATGTTTTTTTCTCTAAGAAACTACTTTAGAAATGAGGCGAATCTTCTAACTGGGCCATCTTTGTAGATTACATAAACAAGGAAAGTTTGAACTTGCTGCACTCAACCTTCTTCATAGAAATTAAACTGATTTCTAGAACTTAATTAACTTATTTCACACAGTACAGTGTTCGCAACTGAAGATGTTTGTTTTCTAAAGAAACTACTTTTAGAAATGAGGCCAATCTACTAACTTGTGCATCTTTTGCAGATTACATTAACAAGGAAAGTTTGAACTTGCTGCACTCAACCTTTTTTTGAAATTAAACTGATTCCTAGAAGAGAATTAACTTATTTCACACAGTACAGTGTTCGGTAATGAAGATGTTTGTTTTCTAAAGAAAAACTACTTTAGAAATGAGGCCAATCTACTAACTTGTGCATCTTTTAGATTACATTAACAAGGAAAGTTTGAACTTGCTGCACTCAACCTTCTTTGTAGGAAAGGAACTGATTCCTAGAACCGAATGAGCTTATTTCTCACAGTACAATGTTCGGCAATGAAGATGTTTGTTTTCTCAACAAACTACATTACAAATGAGTCAAATCTACTAACTTGTACATCTTTTTAGATTACATTAACAAGGAAAGTTTGAACTTGCTGCACTCAACCTTCTTTTGTAGGAAAGCAACTGATTCCTAGAACCGAATGAGCTTATTTCACACAGTACAATGTTAGGCAAAGAAGATGTTTGTTTTCTCCACAAACTACTTTACAAATGAGGCGAATCTTCTAACTTGGCCATCTTTTGAGATTACATTAACAAGGAAAGTTTGAACTTGCTGCACTCAACCTTCTTCTGTAGAAATTAAACTGATTACTAGAACTGAATTAACTTATTTCACACAGTACAGTGTTCGGTAATGAAGATGTTTGTTTTCTAAAGAAACTACTTTAGAAAATGAGGCGAATCCACTAAATTGTACATCTTTTAGATTACAAAAAGTATGAAAGTTTGAACTTGCTGCACTCAACCTTCTTTGTAGGAAAGCAAGTGATTCCTAGAACCGAATTAGCTTATTTCACACAGTACAATGTTCGCAATGAAGATGTTTGTTTTCTAAACAAAACTACTTTAGAAATGAGGCGAATCTGGTAACTTGTGCATCTTTTTAGATTACATTAACAAGGAAAGTTTGAACTTGCTGCACTCAACCTTCTTTGTAGGAAAGCAAATGATTCCTAGAACCGAATTAGCTTATTTCACACAGTACAATGTTCGGCAATAAAGATGTTTGTTTTCTCAAGAAACTACTTTAGAAATGAGGCCAATATACTAACTTGTGCATCTTTTTAGATTACATTAACAAGGAAAGTTTGAACTTGCTGCACTCAACCTTCTTTGTAGGAAAGCAACTGATTCCTAGAACCGAATGAGCTTATTTCACACAGTACAATGTTCGGCAATGAAGATGTTTGTTTTCTCAAAAAACTACTTTACAAATGAGGCGAATCTAATAACTTGGCCATCTTTTTAGATTACATTAACAAGGAAAGTTTGAACTTGCTGCACTCAATCTTCTTCGTAGAAATTAACCTGATTCCTAGAAGGGAATTAACTCATTTCACACAGTACACTGTTCGGTCCTGAAGATGTTTCTTTTCTAAAGAAACTACTTTAGAAATGAGGCGAATCCACTAACTTGTACATCTTGTTAGATTGCAAAAGGAGGAAAGTTTGAACTTGCTGCACTCAACCTTCTTCGTAGGAAAGCAAGTGATTCCTAGAATCGAACTAGCTCATTTCACATAGTACAGTGTTCGGTAATGAAGATGTTTGTTTTCTAAACAAACTACTTTAGAAATCAGGCCAATCCACTAAGTTGTGCATCTTTTCAGATTTCATTAACAAGGAAAGTTTGAACTTGCTGCACTCAACCTTCTTTGTAGGAAAGCAACTGATTCCTAGAACCGAAAGAGCTTATTTCACACAGTACAATGTTCGGCAATGAAGATGTTTGTTTTCTCAACAAAGTACTTTACAAATGAGGCGAATCTTCTAACTTGGCCATCTTTTTACATTACATTAACAAGGAAAGTTTGAACTTGCTGCACTCAACCTTCTTCGTAGAAATTAAACTGATTCCTAGAAGCGAATTAACTTATTTCACACAGTACAGTGTTCGGTACTGAAGATGTTTCTTTTCTAAAGAAACTACTTTAGAAATGAGGCGAATCCAGTAACTTGTACATCTTGTTGGATTACACAAAGTTGGAAAGTTTGAACTTGCTGCACTCAACCTTCTTCGTAGAAATTAAACTGATTCCTAGAAGCGAATTAACTTATTTCACACAGTACAGTGTTCGGTACTGAAGATGTTTCTTTTCTAAAGAAACTACTTTAGAAATGAGGCCAATGTACTACGTTGTGCATCTTTTTAGATTACATTGACAAGGAAAGTTTGAACTTGCTGCACTCAACCTTCTTCGTAGAAATTAAACTGATTCCTAGAATCGAATTAACTCATTTCACACAGTACAGTGTTCGGTCCTGACTATGTTTCTTTTCTAAACAAACTACTTTAAAAATGAGGCCAATCTACTAAGTTGTGCATCTTTTCAGATTTCTTTAAACAAGGAAAGTTTGAAGTTGCTGCACTCAACCTTCTTTGTAGGAAAGCAACTGGTTCCTAGAACCGAACTAGCTCATTTCACATAGTACAGTGTTCGGTAATGAAGATGTTTGTTTTCTAAACAAACTACTTTAGAAATGAGGCCAATTTACTAAGTTGTGCATCTTTTCAGATTAAATTTAAAAAGGAAAGTTTCAACTTGCTGCACTCAACCTTCTTTGTAGGAAAGCAACTGATTCCTAGACCTGAATGAGCTTATTTCACACAGTACAATGTTCGGCAATGAAAATGTTTCTTTTCTCTACAAAGTACTTTACAAATGAGGCGAATCTTCTAACTGGGCCATCTTTGTAGATTACATAAACAAGGAAAGTTTGAACTTGCTGCACTCAACCTTCTTCATAGAAATTAAACTGATTCCTAGAAGCGAATTAACTTATTTCACACAGTACAGTGTTCGGTACTGAAGATGTTTCTTTTCTAAAGAAACTACTTTAGAAATGAGGCCAATCTACTACGTTGTGCATCTTTGCAGATTACATTAACAAGGAAAGTTTGAACTTGCTGCACTCAACCTTTTTCGTAGAAATTAAACTGATTCCTAGAAGCGAATTAACTTATTTCACACAGTACAGTGTTCGGTAATGAAGATGTTTGTTTTCTAAAGAAACTACTTTAGAAATGAGGCCAATCTACTACGTTGTGCATCTTTTCAGATTACATTAACAAGGAAAGTTTGAACTTGCTACACTCAACCTTCTTTGTAGGAAAGGAACTGATTCCTAGAACCGAATGAGCTTATTTCTCACAGTACAATGTTCGGCAATGAAGATGTTTGTTTTCTCAACAAACTACATTACAAATGAGTCAAATCTACTAACTTGGCCATCTTTTTAGATTACATTAACAAGGAAAGTTTGAACTTGCTGCACTCAACCTTCTTTGTAGGAAAGCAACTGATTCCTAGATAAGAATGAGCTTATTTCACACAGTACAATGTTAGGCAAAGAAGATGTTTGTTTTCTCCACAAAGTACTTTACAAATGAGGCGAATCTTCTAACTTGGCCATCTTTTGAGATTACATTAACAAGGAAAGTTTGTACTTGCTGCACTCAACCTTCTTCGTAGAAATTAAACTGATTACTAGAAGCGAATTAACTTATTTCACACAGTACAGTGTTCGGTACTGAAGATGTTTCTTTTCTAAAGAAACTACTTTAGAAATGAGGCGAATCCACTAAATTGTACATCTTTTTAGATTACAAAAAGTATGAAAGTTTGAACTTGCTGCACTCAACCTTCTTCGTAGGAAAGCAAGTGATTCCTAGAATCGAACTAGCTCATTTCACATAGTACAGTGTTCGGTAATGAAGATGTTTGTTTTCTAAACAAACTACTTTAGAAAGAGTCCAATCTGGTAAGTTGTGCATCTTTTCAGATTACATTAACAAGGAAAGTTTGAACTTGCTGCACTCAACCTTCTTTGTAGGAAAGCAACTGATTCCTAGAACCGAATGAGCTTATTTCACACAGTACAATGTTCGCAATAAAGATGTTTGTTTTCTCAAGAAACTACTTTAGAAATGAGTCGAATATACTAACTTGGCCATCTTTTTAGATTACATTAACAAGGAAAGTTTGAACTTGCTGCACTCAACCTTCTTTGTAGGAAAGCAACTGATTCCTAGAACCGAATGAGCTTATTTCACACAGTACAATGTTCGGCAATGAAGATGTTTGTTTTCAAAAACTACTTTACAAATGAGGCGAATCTAATAACTTGGCCATCTTTTTGAGATTACATTAACAAGGAAAGTTTGAACTTGCTGCACTCAACCTTCTTTGTAGAAATTAAACTGATTCCTAGAAGGGAATTAACTTATTTCACACAGTACACTGTTCAGCACTGAAGATGTTTCTTTTCTAAAGAAACTACTTTAGAAATGAGGCGAATCCACTAACTTGTACATCTTGTTAGATTACAAAAGGAGGAAAGTTTGAACTTGCTGCACTCAACCTTCTTCGTAGGAAAGCAAGTGATTCCTAGAATCGAACTAGCTCATTTCACATAGTACAGTGTTCGGTAATGAAGATGTTTGTTTTCTAAACAAACTACTTTAGAAATGAGGCCAATCCACTAAGTTGTGCATCTTTTAGAGATTTCATTAACAAGGAAAGTTTGAACTTGCTGCACTCAACGTTCTTTGTAGGAAAGCAACTGTTTCCTAGAACCGAATGAGCTTATTTCACACAGTACAATGTTCGGCAATGAAGATGTTCGTTTTCTCAACAAAGTACTTTACAAATGAGGCGAATCTTCTAACTTGGCCATCTTTTACATTACATTAACAAGGAAAGTTTGAACTTGCTGCACTCAACCTTCTTAGAGAAATTAAACTGATTCCTAGAAGCGAAAACTTATTTCACACAGTACAGTGTTAAACTGAAGATGTTTCTTTTCTAAAGAAACTACTTTAGAAATGAGGCGAATCCAGTAACTTGTAATCTTGTTGGATTACACAAAGTTGGAAAGTTTGAACTTGCTGCACTCAACCTTCTTCGTTTTAAATTAAACTGATTCCTAGAAGCGTAATTAACTTATTTCACACAGTACAGTGTTCGGCTGAAGATGTTTCTTTTTCTAAAGAAACTACTTTAGAAATGAGGCCAATGTACTACGTTGTGCATCTTTTTAGATTACATTGACAAGGAAAGTTTGAACTTGCTGCACTCAACCTTCTTCGTAGAAATTAAACTGATTCCTAGAATCGAATTAACTCATTTCACACAGTACATCCTGAAGATGTTTCTTTTCTAAACAAACTACTTAAAAATGAGGCCAATCTACTAAGTTGTGCATCTTTTCAGATTTCTTTAAACAAGGAAAGTTTGAACTTGCTGCACTCAACCTTCTTTGTAGGAAAGAACTGTTCCTAGAACCGAACTAGCTTATTTCAAGAAACTACAGTGTTCGTAATGAAGATGTTTGTTTTCTAAACAAACTACTTTAGAAATGAGGCCAATTTACTACGTTGTGCATCTTTTCAGATTACATTAAAAAGGAAAGTTTGAACTTGCTGCACTCAACCTTCTTTGTAGGAAAGCAACTGATTCCTAGAACCGAATGAGCTTATTTCACACAGTACAATGTTCGGCAATGAAGATGTTTCTTTTCTCAACAAACTACTTTACAAATGAGGCGAATCTTCTAACTGGGCCATCTTTGTAGATTACATTAACAAGGAAAGTTTGAACTTGCTGCACTCAACCTTCTTCATAGAAATTAAACTGATTCCTAGAACGAATTAACTTATTTCACACAGTACAGTGTTCGGTAATGAAGATGTTTGTTTTCTAAAGAAACTACTTTAGAAATGAGGCCAATCTACTAACTTGTGCATCTTTTTGAGATTACATTAACAAGGAAAGTTTGAACTTGCTGCACTCAACCTTTTTTTAGAAATTAAACTGATTCCTAGAACCGAATTAACTTATTTCACACAGTACAGTGTTCGGCAATGAAGATGTTTGTTTTCTCAAGAAACTACTTTAGAAATGAGGCCAATCTACTAACTTGTGCATCTTTTAGATTACATTAACAAGGAAAGTTTGAACTTGCTGCACTCAACCTTCTTTGTAGGAAAGGAACTGATTCCTAGAACCGAATGAGCTTATTTCACACAGTACAATGTTCAGCAATGAAGATGTTTGTTTTCTCAACAAACTACATTACAAATGAGTCAAATCTACTAACTTGGCCATCTTTTTAGATTACATTAACAAGGAAAGTTTGAACTTGCTGCACTCAACCTTCTTTTGTAGGAAAGCAACTGATTCCTAGATCCGAATGAGCTTATTTCACACAGTACAATGTTCGTAATGAAGATGTTTGTTTTCTCCACAAAGTACTTTACAAATGAGGCGAATCTTCTAACTTGGCCATCTTTTGAGATTACATTAACAAGGAAAGTTTGAACTTGCTGCACTCAACCTTCTTCGTAGAAATTAAACTGATTACTAGAAGCTTAATTAACTTATTTCACACAGTACAGTGTTCGGGTAATGAAGATGTTTCTTTTCTAAAGAAACTACTTTAGAAATGAGGCGAATCCACTAACTTGTACATCTTGTTAGATTACAAAAAGTATGAAAGTTTGAACTTGCTGCACTCAACCTTCTTTGTAGGAAAAGCAAGTGATTCCTAGAATCCGAACTAGCTCATTTCACATAGTACAGTGTTCGTAATGAAGATGTTTGTTTTCTAAAACAAACTACTTTAGAAAGAGTCCAATCTGGTAAGTTGTGCATCTTTTCAGATTACATTAACAAGGAAAGTTTGAACTTGCTGCACTCAACCTTCTTTGTAGGAAAGCAACTGATTCCTAGAACCGAATGAGCTTATTTCACACAGTACAATGTTCGGCAATAAAGATGTTTGTTTTCTCAAGAAACTACTTTAGAAATGAGTCGAATATACTAACTTGGCCATCTTTTTAGATTACATTAACAAGGAAAGTTTGAACTTGCTGCACTCAACCTTCTTTGTAGGAAAGCAACTGATTCCTAGAACCGAATGAGCTTATTTCACACAGTACAATGTTCGGCAACGAAGATGTTTGTTTTCTCAACAAAGTACTTTACAAATGAGGGGAATGTTCTAACTTGGCCATCTTTTGAGATTACATTAACAAGGAAAGTTTGAACTTCCTGCACTCAACCTTCTTTGTAGAACTTAAACTGATTCCTAGAAGCGAATTAACTTATTTCACACATTACAGTGTTCAGCACTGAAGATGTTTCTTTTCTAAAGAAACTACTTTAGAAATGAGGCGAATCCACTAACTTGTACATCTAGTTAGATTACACAAAGTAGGAAAGTTTGAACTTGCTGCACTCAAACTTCTTCGTAGGAAAGCAAGTGATTCCTAGAATCGAACTAGCTCATTTCACATAGTACAGTGTTCGGTAATGAAGATGTTTCTTTTCTAAACAAACTACTTTAGAAATGAGGCCAATCTACTAAGTTGTGCATCTTTTTAGATTACATTAACAAGGAAAGTTTGAACTTGCTGCACTCAACCTTCTTTGTAGGAAAGCAACTGATTCCTAGAACCGAATGAGCTTATTTCACACAGTACAATGTTCGCAATGAAGATGTTTGTTTTCTTAACAAAGTACTTTACAAAAATGAGGCGAATCTTCTAACTTGGCCATCTTTTAGATTACATTAAAAACGAAAGTTTAAACTTGCTGCACTCAACCTTCTTCGTAGAAATTAAAATGATTCCTAGAAGCGAATTAAATTATTTCACACAGTAAAATGTTCGGCAATGAAGATGTGTGTTTTCTCAACAAAGTACTTTACAAATGAGGCGAATCTTCTAACTTGGCCATCTTTTTAGATTACATTAACAAGGATAGTTTGAACTTGCTGCACTCAACCTTCTTCTTAGAAATTAAACTGATTCCTAGAAGCGAATTAATTTATTTCACACAGTACATTGTTCGGTACTGAAGATGTTTCTTTTCTAAAGAAACTACTTTAGAAATTAGGCCAATCTACTACGTTGTGCATCTTTTCAGATTACATTAACAAGGAAAGTTTGAACTTGCTGTACTCAAGCTTCTTTGTAGGAAAGCAACTGATTCCTAGAACCGAATGAGCTTATTTCACACAGTACAATGTTCGGCAATGAAGATGTTTGTTTTCTCAACAAACTACCTTACAAATGAGGCGAATGTTCTCACTTGGCCATCTTTTGAGATTACATTAACAAGGAAAGTTTGAACTTGCTGCACTCAACCTTCTTCGTAGAAATTAAACTGATTCCTAGAAGCGAATTAACTTATTTCACACAGTACAGTGTTCGGTACTGAAGATGTTTTTTTTCTAAAGAAAATACTTTAGAAATGAGGCCAATCTACTACGTTGTGCATCTTTTCAGATTACATTAACAAGGAAAGTTTGAACTTGCTACACTCAACCTTCATTTAGGAATGCAACTGATTCCCAGAACCGAATGAGCTTATTTCACACAGTACAATGTACGGCAATGAAGATGTTTGTTTTCTCAACAAACTACTTTACAGATGAGTCGAATCTAGTAACTTGGCCACCTTTTTATATTACCATAACAAGGAAAGTTTGAACTTGCTGCACTCAACCTTCTTTGTAGGAAAGCAACTGATTCCTAGAACCGAATGAGCTTATTTCACACAGTACAATGTTCAGCAATGAAGATGTTTCTTTTCTCAACAAAGTACTTTACAAAGGAGGCGAATCTTCTAACTTGGCCATCTTTTGAGATTACATTAACAAGGAAAGTTTGAACTTGCTGCACTCAACCTTCTTCGTAGAAATTAAACTGATTCCTAAAGGGGAATTAACTTATCTCACACAGTACAGTGTTCTGTACTGAAGATGTTTCTTTTCTAAAGAAACTACTTTAGAAATGAGGTGAATCCACTAACTTGTACATCTTGTTAGATTACACAAAGTAGGAAAGTTTGAACTTGCTGCACTCAACCTTCTTCGTAGGAAAGCAAGTGATTCCTAGAATCGAACTACCTCATTTCACATAGTATAGTGTTCGGTAATGAAGATGTTTGTTTTCTAAACAAACTACTTTAGAAATGAGGCCAATCTACTACGTTGTGCATCTTTACAGATTACATTAACAAGGAAAGTTTGAACTTGCTGCATTCATCCTTCTTTGTAGGAAAGCAACTGATTCCTAGAACCGAATGAGCTTATTTCACTCAGTACAATGTTCGGCAATGAAGATGTTTGTTTTCTCAACAAACTACATTACAAATGAGGCGAATCTACTAACTTGGCCATCTTTATAGATTACATTAACAAGGAAAGTTTGAACTTGCTGCACTCAACCTTCTTTGTAGGAAAGCAACTGATTCCTAGAACCGAATGAGCTTATTTCACACAGTACAATGTTCGGCAATAAAGATGTTTGTTTTCTCAAGAAACTACTTTAGAAATGAGTCGAATATACTAACTTGGCCATCTTTTTAGATTACATTAACAAGGAAAGTTTGAACTTGCTGCACTCAACCTTCTTTGTAGGAAAGCAACTGATTCCTAGAACCGAATGAGCTTATTTCACACAGTACAATGTTCGGCAACGAAGATGTTTGTTTTCTCAACAAAGTACTTTACAAATGAGGGGAATGTTCTAACTTGGCCATCTTTTGAGATTACATTAACAAGGAAAGTTTGAACTTCCTGCACTCAACCTTCTTTGTAGAACTTAAACTGATTCCTAGAAGCTTAATTAACTTATTTCACACATTACAGTGTTCAGCACTGAAGATGTTTCTTTTCTAAAGAAACTACTTTAGAAATGAGGCGAATCCACTAACTTGTACATCTAGTTAGATTACACAAAGTAGGAAAGTTTGAACTTGCTGCACTCAAACTTCTTCGTAGGAAAGCAAGTGATTCCTAGAATCGAACTAGCTCATTTCACATAGTACAGTGTTCGGTAATGAAGATGTTTGTTTTCTAAACAAACTACTTTAGAAATGAGGCCAATCTACTAACTTGTGCATCTTTTTAGATTACATTAACAAGGAAAGTTTGAACTTGCTGCACTCAACCTTCTTTGTAGGAAAGCAACTGATTCCTAGAACCGAATGAGCTTATTTCACACAGTACAATGTTCGGCAATGAAGATGTTTGTTTTCTTAACAAAGTACTTTACAAATGAGGCGAATCTTCTAACTTGGCCATCTTTTTAGATTACATTAAAAACGAAAAGTTTAAACTTGCTGCACTCAACCTTCTTTGTAGAAATTAAAATGATTCCTAGAAGCGAATTAAATTATTTCACACAGTAAAATGTTCGCAATGAAGATGTGTGTTTTCTCAACAAAGTACTTTACAAATGAGGCGAATCTTCTAACTTGGCCATCTTTTTAGATTACATTAACAAGGATAGTTTGAACTTGCTGCACTCAACCTTCTTCTTAGAAATTAAACTGATTCCTAGAAGCGAATTAATTTATTTCACACAGTACATTGTGTCTCAGGTACTGAAGATGTTTCTTTTCTAAAGAAACTACTTTAGAAATTAGGCCAATCTACTACGTTGTGCATCTTTTCAGATTACATTAACAAGGAAAGTTTGAACTTGCTGTACTCAACCTTCTTTGTAGAAAGCAACTGATTCCTAGAACCGAATGAGCTTATTTCACACAGTACAATGTTCGGCAATGAAGATGTTTGTTTTCTCAACAAACTACCTTACAAATGAGGCGAATGTTCTAACTTGGCCATCTTTTGAGATTACATTAACAAGGAAAGTTTGAACTTGCTGCACTCAACCTTCTTCTTAGAAATTAAACTGATTCCTAGAAGCGAATTAACTTATTTCACACAGTACAGTGTTCGGTACTGAAGATGTTTTTTTTCTAAAGAAAATACTTTAGAAATGAGGCCAATCTACTACGTTGTGCATCTTTTCAGATTACATTAACAAGGAAAGTTTGAACTTGCTACACTCAACCTTCATTTAGGAAAGCAACTGATTCCCAGAACCGAATGAGCTTATTTCACACAGTACAATGTACGGCAATGAAGATGTTTGTTTTCTCAACAAACTACTTTACAGATGAGTCGAATCTAGTAACTTGGCCACCTTTTTATATTACAATAACAAGGAAAGTTTGAACTTGCTGCACTCAACCTTCTTTGTAGGAAAGCAACTGATTCCTAGAACCGAATGAGCTTATTTCACACAGTACAATGTTCAGCAATGAAGATGTTTCTTTTCTCAACAAAGTACTTTACAAATGAGGCGAATCTTCTAACTTGGCCATCTTTTGAGATTACATTAACAAGGAAAGTTTGAACTTGCTGCACTCAACCTTCTTCGTAGAAATTAAACTGATTCCTAAAAGCGAATTAACTTATCTCACACAGTACAGTGTTCGGTACTGAAGATGTTTCTTTTCTAAAGAAACTACTTTAGAAATGAGGTGAATCCACTAACTTGTACATCTTGTTAGATTACACAAAGTAGGAAAGTTTGAACTTGCTGCACTCAACCTTCTTCGTAGGAAAGCAAGTGATTCCTAGAATCGAACTACCTCATTTCACATAGTATAGTTTTCGGTAATGAAGATGTTTGTTTTCTAAACAAACTACTTTAGAAATGAGGCCAATCTACTACGTTGTGCATCTTTACAGATTACATTAACAAGGAAAGTTTGAACTTGCTGCATTCATCCTTCTTTGTAGGAAAGCAACTGATTCCTAGAACCGAATGAGCTTATTTCACTCAGTACAATGTTCGGCAATGAAGATGTTTGTTTTCTCAACAAACTACATTACAAATGAGGCGAATCTACTAACTTGGCCATCTTTATAGATTACATTAACAAGGAAAGTTTGAACTTGCTGCACTCAACCTTCTTTGTAGGAGAGCAACTGATTCCTAGAACTTAATGAGCTTATTTCACACAGTACAATGTTCGGCAATGAAGATGTTTGTTTTCTCAACAAAGTACTTTACAAATGAGCCAAATGTTCTAACTTGGCCATCTTTGAGATTACATTAACAAGGAAAGTTTGAACTTGCTGCACTAAACCTTCTTCGTAGAAATTAAACTGATTCCTAGAAGCGAATTAACTTATTTCATACAGTACAGTGTTTGGTACTGAAGATGTATCTTTTCTAAAGAAACTACTTTAGAAATGAGGCGAATCCACTAACTTGTACATCTTGTTAGATTACACAAACTAGGAATGTTTGAACTTCCTGCACTCAACCATCTTTGTATAAATTAAACTGATTCCTAGAAGCGAATTAACTCATTTCACACAGTACAGTGTTCGGTACTGAAGATGTTTCTTTTCTAAAGAAACTACTTTAGAAATGAGGCCAATCTACTAAGTCGTGCATCTTTTTAGGTTACATTGACAAGGAAAGTTTGAACTGGCTACATTCAACCTTCTTTGTAGGAAAGCAACTGAATTCTAGAACTAAATTAGCCTTGTTCACACAGTACAATGTTCGGCAATGAAGATGTTTGTTTTCTCAACAAACTACTTTACCAATGAGGCAAATCTACTAACTTGCACATCTTGTCAGACCACATTAACAAGGAAAGTTTGAACGTGCTAAACTCAACCATCCTCCTAGAAAGAAAACTGATTCCGAGAACTGAATTTGCTCATTTCACAAAGTACAAAGTTTGGCAATTTAGGTTTGTTTTCTAAAGAAACTACTTTACAAATGAGGCGAATCTACTAACTCGGCCATCTTTTTAGATTACATTAACAAGGAAAGTTTGAACTTGCTGCCCTCAACCTTCTCTAAAGGAAGCAACTGATTCCTAGAACCTAATTAACTTATTTCACACAGTACAGTGTTCGGCAAAGATGTTTGTTTTCTCAAGAAACTACTTTAGAAATGAGGCGAATCCACTAAACTTGTACATCTTGTTAGATTACACAAAAAGTAGAAAGTTTGAACTTGCTGCACTCAACCAGGAAAGCAAGTGATTCCTAGAATCAAACTAGCTTATTTCACATAGTACAGTGTTCAGTAATGAAGATGTTTGTTTTCTAAACAAACTACTTTAGAAATGAGGCTTCTTTTTAGATTACAAAAGAAACTAACTTTATGATTCCTAGAACCGAATCTTATTTCACACAGTACAGTGTTGGTACTGAAGATGTTTCTTTTTTTTTAGAAATTACAATCCACTAACTTGTACATTTTTTAGATTACACAAAGTAGGAAAGTTTGAACTTGCTGCACTCAACCTTCTTCGTAGGAAAGCAAGTGATTCCTAGAATCAAACTAGCTCATTTCACATAGTACAGTGTTCAGTAATGAAGATGTTTGTTTTCTCAACAAACTACTTTACAAATGAGTCCAATCTACTAACTTGGCCATCTTTTTAGATTACATTAACAAGGAAAGTTTGAACTTGCTGCTCTCAACCTTCTTCGTAGAAATTATACTTATTCCTAGAAGCGAATTAACTTATTCACACAGTATAGTGTTCAGTACTCAAGATGTTTCTTTTCTAAAGAAACTACTTTAGAAATGAGACCAATCTACTACTTTGTGCATCTTTTCAGATTACAGTAACAAGGAAAGTTTGAACTTGCTGCATTCAACCTTCTTCGCAGGAAAGCAACTGATTCCTAGAACCGAACTAACTTATTTCAAACAGTACAGTTATCGGCAATGAAGATGTATGTTTCCGAAACAAACTGCTTTAGAAATGAAGTGAAACTACTACGTTGTACATCTTGTTAGATTACACTAACTAGAAAAGTTTGAACTTGCTGCACTAAACCTTCTTCGTAGGAAAGCAACTGATTCCTAGAAACGAACTAGCTTATTTCACACAGTACAGTTTTCGGCAATGAAGATGTTTGTTTTTGAAACAAACTACTTCAGATATGACGCGAATCTAGTAAATTGTACATCTTGTTAGATTACACTAACTAGAAATGTTTGAACTTGCTGCACTAAACCTTCTTCGTAGGAAAGCAACTGATAGCTAGAACCGAACTAGCTTATTTCACACAGTACAGTGTTCGGCAATGAAGATGTTTGTTTTCTAAACAAACTACTTTACAAATGAAGCGAAACTAGAAAGTTGTACATCTTGTTAGAATACACAAACAAGGAAAGTTTGTAGTTGCTGCAATAAACATTCTTCGTAGGAAAGCAACTGATTCCTAGATCTGAACTAACTTATTTCACACAGTACAGTTTTCGGCAATGAAGATGTTTGTTTTTGAAACAAACTACTTTAGATATGACGCAATTCTAGGAAATTGTACATCTTGTCAGATTACACCAACTAGAAAAGTTTGAACTTGCTGCACTAAACCTTCTTCGAGAGGAAAGCAACTGATTCCTAGAACCGAACTAGCTTATTTCACACAGTACAGTGTTCGGCAATGAAGATGTTTGTTTTCTAAACAAACTACTTTACAAATGAAGTGAAACTAGTAAGTTGTACATCTTGTTAGACTACACAAACAAGGAAAGTTTGAAGTTGCTGCACTAAACCTTCTTCGTAGGGAAAGCAACTGATTCCTAGAACCACACTAGCTTATTTAACACAGCACAGTTGTTCGACAATGAAGATGTATGTTTTCTAAAACAACTGCATTAGAAATGAAGTGAAACTAGTAATTTGTACATCTTCTTAGATTACACTAACTAGAAATGTTTGAACTTGCTGCACTAAACCTTCGTCGGAGGAAAGCAACTGATTCCTAGAACCGAAGCTTATTTCACACAGTACAGTGTTCGCAATGAAGATGTTTGTTTACTAAAGAAACTACTTTAGAAATGAAGCGAAACTAGTAAGTTGTACATCTTGTTAGTCTACACAAACAAGGAAGGTTTGACGTTGCTGCACTAAACCTTTCTTCGTAGGAAAGCAACTGATTCCTAGAATCCAACTAACTTATTTCAAACAGTCCAGTTAACGGCAATGAAGATGTATGTTTTCGAAACAAACTGCTTTAGAAATGAAGTGAAACTACTAAGTTGTACATCTTGTTAGATTACACAAACTAGAAAAAGTTTGAACTTGCTGCACTAAACCTTCTTCGTAGGAAAGCAACTGATTCCTAGAATCGAACTAGCTTATTACACACAGTACAGTGTTCTGCAATGAAGATGTTTGTTTTCTAAACAAACTACTTTACAAATGAAGCGAAACTAGTAAGTTGTACACCTTGTTAGACTACAGAAACAAGGAAAGTGTGAAGCTGCTGCACTAAACCATCTTCTTAGGAAAGTAACTGATTCCTAGAACCACACTAGCTTATTTAACACAGCACAGTTGTTCGCCAATGAAGATGTATGTTTTCTAAAACAACTACATTAGAAATGAAGTGAAACTACTAATTTGTACATCTTCTTAGATTACACTAACTAGAAATGATTGAAAGTGCCTGCAAAAACCTTCGTCGGAGGAAAGCAACTGATTCCTAGAACCGAACTAGCTTATTTCACACAGTACAGTGTTCGGCAATGAAGATGTTTGTTTTCTGAACAAACTACTTTACAAATGAAGCGAAACTAGTAAGTTGTACTTCTTGTTAGACTACACAAACAAGGAAGGTTTGAAGTTGCTGCACTAAACCTTCTTCGTAGGAAAGCAACTGATTCCTAGAACCGAACTAACTCATTTCACACAGTACAGTTTTGGCAATGAAGAAGTTTGTTTTTGAAACAAACTACTTTAGATATGAAGCGAATCCAGTAAGGTTGTACATCTTGTTAGATTACACTCACTAGAAAAGTTTGAACTGGCTGCACTAAACCTTCTTCGTAGGAAAGCAACTGATTCCTAGAACCGAACTAGCTTATTTCACACAGTACAGTGTTCGCCAATAAAGATGTTTCCTTTCTAAACAAACTACTTTACAAATGAAGCGAAACTAGTAAGTTCTACGTCTTGTTAGACTACACAAACAAGGAAAGTTTGAAGTTGCTGCACTAAACCTTCTTCGTAGGAAAGCAACTGATTCCTAGAACTAAACTAACTTATTTCACACAGTACAGTTTTCGACAATGAAGATGTTTGTTTTTGAAACAAACTACTTTAGATATGACGCGAATCTAGTAAATTGTACATCTTGTTAGATTACACTAACTAGAAAAGTTTGAACTTGCTGCACTAAACCTTCTTCGTAGGAAAGCAACTGATTCCTAGAACCGAACTAGCTTATTTCACACAGTACAGTGTTCGGCAATGAAGATGTTTGTTTTCTGAACAAACTACTTTAAAAATGAAGCGAAACTAGTAAGTTGTACATCTTGTTAGACTACACAAACAAGGAAAGTTTGAAGTTGCTGCACTAAACCTTCTTCGTAGGAAAGCAACTGATTCCTAGAACCGAACTAACTCATTTCACACAGTACAGTTTTGGCAATGAAGAAGTTTGTTTTTGAAACAAACTACTTTAGATATGAAGCGAATCCAGTAAGGTTGTACATCTTCTTAGATTACACTAACTAGAAAAGTTTGAACTGGCTGCACTAAACCTTCTTCGTAGGAAAGCAATTGATTCCTAGAACCGAACTAGCTTATTTCACACAGTACAGTGTTCGCAAATGAAGATGTTTGTTTTCTAAACAAACTACTTTACAAATGAACCGAAACTAGTAAGTTGTACATCTTGTTAGACTACACAAACAAGGAAAGTTTGAAGTTGCTGCACTAAACCTTCTTCGTAGGAAAGCAACTGATTCCTAGAACTGAACTAACTTATTTCACAGTACAGTTTTCGCAATGAAGATGTTTGTTTTTGAAACAAACTACTTTAGATTTGACGTGAATCTAGTAAATTGTACATCTTGTTAGATTACACTAACTAGAAAAGTTTGAACTTGCTGCAGTAAACCTTCTTCGTAGGAAAGCAACTGATTCCTAGAACCGAACTAGCTTATTTCACACAGTACACTGTTCGGCAATGAAGATGTTTGTTTTCTAAACAAGCTACTTTACAAATGAAGCGAAACTAGTAAGTTGTACATCTTCTTAGACTACACAAACAAGGAAAGTTTGAAGTTGCTGCACTAAACCTTCTTCGTAGGAAAGCAACTGATTCCTAGAACCACACTAGCTTATTTAACACAGCACAGTTGTTCGCCAATGAAGATGTATGTTTTCTAAAACAACTGCATTAGAAATGAAGTGAAAATACTAATTTGTACATCTTCTTAGATTACACTAACTAGAAAAGTTTGAACTTGCTGCTCTAAACCTTCTTCGTAGGAAAGCAACTGATTCCTAGAACCGCACTAACTAATTTCAAAGAGTACAGTTATCGGCAATGAAGATGTATGTTTCCGAAACAAACTGCTGTAGAAATGAAGTGAAACTACTAAGTAATACATCTTGTTAGATTACACTAACTAGGAAAGTTTCAACTTGCTGCACAAAACCTTCTTCGTAGGAAAGCAACTGATTCCTAGAACCACACTAGCTTATTTAACACAGCACAGTGTTAGCCAGTGAAGATGTATGTTTTCTAAAACAACTGCATTAGAAATGAAGTGAAACTACTAATTTGTACATCTTCTTAGATTACACTTACTAGAAATGTTTGAACTTGCTGCACTAAACCTTCGTCGGAGGAAAGCAACTGATTCCTAGAACCGAACTAGCTTATTTCACACAGTACAGTGTTCGCAATGAAGATGTTTGTTTTCTAAAGAAACTACTGTAGAAATGAAGTGAAACTAGTAAGTTGTACATCTTGTTAGACTACAGAAACAAGGAAAGTTTGAAGTTGCTGCACTAAACTTTCTTCGTAGGAAAGCAACTGATTCCTAGAACCGAACTAACTTATTTCACAGTACAGTTTTTTCGCAATGAAGAAGTTTGTTTTTAAACAAACTACTTTTTAGATATGAAGTGAATCCAGTAAGTTGTACATCTTGTTAGATTACACTAACTAGAAAAGTTTGAACTTGCTGCACTAAACCTTCTTCATAGGAAAGCAACTGATTCCTAGAACCGAACTAGCTTATTTCACACAGTACAGTGTTCGCAATGAAGATGTTTGTTTTCTAAACAAACTGCTTTAAAATGAAAAAAAATAGTAAGTTGTACATCTTGTTAGACTACACAAACAAGGAAAGTTTGAAGTTGCTGCACTAACCTTCTTCGTAGGAAAGCAACTGATTCCTAGAACCGAACTAACTTATTTCACACAGTACAGTTTTCGGTAATGAAGAAGTTTGTTTTTGAAACAAACTAGATATGAAGCGAATCCGTAAGGTTGTACATCTTGTTAGATTACACTAACTAGAAAAGTTTGAACTTGCTGCACTTAACCTTCTTCGTAGGAGAGCAACTGATTCCTAGAACCGAACTAGCTTATTTCACACAGTACAGTGTTCGGCAATGAAGATGTTTGTTTTCTGAACAAACTACTTTACAAATGAAGTGAAACTAGTAAGTTGTACATCTTGTTAGACTACACAAACAAAGGAAAGTTTGAAGTTGATGAACTAAACCTTCTTCGTAGGAAAGCAACTGATTCCTAGAACTGAACTAACTTATTTCACACAGTACAGTTTTTCGCAATGAAGATGTTTCTTTTTGAAGCAAACTACTTTAGATATGACACCAATCTAGTAAATTGTACATCTTGTTAGATTACACTAACTAGAAAAATTTGAACTTGCTGCACTAAACCTTCTTCGTAGGAAAGCAACTGATTCCTACAACCGAACTAGCTTATTTCACACAGTACAGTGTTCGGCAATGAAGATGTTTGTTTTCTGAACAACTACTTTACAAATGAAGCGAAACGAGTAAGTTGTACATCTTGTTAGACTACACAAACAAGGAAAGTTTGAAGTTGCTGCACTAAACCTTCTTCGTAGGAAAGCAACTGATTCCTAGAACCACACTAGCTTATTTAACACAGCACAGTGTTCGCCAATGAAGATGTATGTTTTCTAAAACAACTGCATTAGAAATGAAGTGAAACTGCTAATTTGTACATCTTCTTAGATTACACTAACTAGAAATGTTTGAACTTGCTGCACTAAACCTTCTTCGGAGGAAAGCAACTGATTCCTAGAACCGAACTAGCTTATTTCACACAGTACAGTGTTCGCAATGAAGATGTTTGTTTTCTAAAGAAACTACTTTAGAAATGAAGCGAAACTAGTAAGTTGTACATCCTGTTAGACTACACAAACAAGGAATGTTTGAAGTTGCTGCACTAAACCTTCTTCAGAGGAAAGCAACTGATTCCTAGAACCGAACTAATTTATTTCAAACAGTACAGTTATCGGCAATGAAGATGTATGTTTCAAAACAAACTGCTTTAGAAATGAAGTGAAACTACTCAGTTGTACATCTTGTTAGATTACACTAACTAGAAAAGTTTGAACTTGCTGCACTAAACCTTCTTCGTAGGAAAGCAACTGATTCCTAGAACTGAACTAGCTTATTTCACACAGTACAGTGTTCGGCAATGAAGATGTTTGTTTTCTGAACAAACTACTTTACAATTGAAGCGAAACTAGTAAGTTGTACATCTTGTTAGACTACACAAACAAGGAAAGTTTGAACTTGCTGCACTAAACCTTCTTCGTAGGAAAGCAACTGATTCCTAGAACCGAACTAGCTTATTTCACACAGTACAGTGTTTGGCAATGAAGATATTTGTTTTCTGAACAAACTACTTTACAAATGAAGCGAAACTAGTAAGTTGTACATCTTGTTAGACTACACAAACAAGGAATGTTTGAAGTTGCTGCAATAGACCTTCTTCAGAGGAAAGCAACTGATTCCTAGAAACACAACTAACTTATTTCACACAGTACAGTTTTTCGCAATGAAGAAGTTGGTTTTGAAACAAACTACTTTAGATATGAAGTGAATCCAGTAAGGTTGTACACCTTGTTAGATTACACTAACTAGAAAAGTTTGAACTTGCTGCAGTAAACCTTCTTCGTAGGAAAGCAACTGATTCCTAGAACCGAACTAGCTTATTTCACACAGTACACTGTTCGGCAATGAAGATGTTTGTTTTCTAAACAAGCTACTTTACAAATGAAGCGAAACTAGTAAGTTGTACATCTTCTTAGACTACACAAACAAGGAAAGTTTGAAGTTGCTGCACTAAACCTTCTTTGTAGGAAAGCAACTGATTCCTAGAACCACACTAGCTTATTTAACACAGCACAGTTGTTCGCCAATGAAGATGTATGTTTTCTAAAACAACTGCATTAGAAATGAAGTGAAAATACTAATTTGTACATCTTCTTAGATTACACTAACTAGAAAAGTTTGAACTTGCTGCTCTAAACCTTCTTCGTAGGGAAAGCAACTGATTCCTAGAACCGCACTAACTAATTTCAAAGAGTACAGTTATCGGCAATGAAGATGTATGTTTTTCTGAACAAACTGCTGTAGAAATGAAGTGAAACTACTAAGTTGTACATCTTGTTAGATTACACAAACTAGGAAAGTTTCAACTTGCTGCACAAAACCTTCTTCGTAGGAAAGCAACTGATTCCTAGAACCACACTAGCTTATTTTAACACAGTACAGTGTTTGCCAGTGAAGATGTTTGTTTTCTAAAACAACTGCATTAGAAATGAAGTGAAACTACTAATTTGTACATCTTCTTAGATTACACTAACTAGAAATGTTTGAACTTGCTGCACTAAACCTTCGGAGGAAAGCAACTGATTCCTAGAACCACACTAGCTTATTTCACACAGTACAGTGTTCGGCAATGAAGATGTTTGTTTTCTGAAGAAACTACTGTAGAAATGAAGTGAAACTAGTAAGTTGTACATCTTGTTAGACTACAGAAACAAGGAAAGTTTGAACTTGCTGCACTAAACTTTCTTCGTAGGAAAGCAACTGATTCCTAGAACCGAACTAACTTATTTCACACAGTACAGTTTTCGGCAATGAAGAAGTTTGTTTTTGAAACAAACTACTTTAGATATGAAGCGAATCCAGTAAGGTTGTACATCTTGTTAGATTACACTAACTAGAAAAGTTTGAACTTGCTGCACTAAACCTTCTTCAGAGGAAAGCAACTGATTCCTAGAACCGAACTAGCTTATTTCAAACAGTACAGTGTTCGGCAATGAAGATGTTTGTTTTCTAAACAAACTGCTTTAAAAATGAAGCGAAAATAGTAAGTTGTACATCTTGTTAGATTACACAAACAAGGAAAGTTTGAACTTGCTGCACTAACCTTCTTCGTAGGAAAGCAACTGATTCCTAGAACCGAACTAACTTATTTCACACAGTACAGTTTTCTGCAATGAAGATGTTTGTTTTTAAACAAACTTAGATATGAAGCGAATCTAGTAAGTTGTACATCTTGTTAGATTACACTAACTAGAAAAGTTTGAACTTGCTGCACTTAAACCATCTCGTTGGGAGAGCAACTGATTCCTAGAACCGAACTAGCTTATTTCACACAGTACAGTGTTCGGCAATGAAGATGTTTGTTTTCTGAACAAACTACTTTACAAATGAAGTGAAACTAGTAAGTTGTACATCTTGTTAGACTACACAAACAAGGAAAGTTTGAAGTTGATGAACTAAACCTTCTTCGTAGGAAAGCAACTGATTCCTAGAACTGAACTAACTTATTTCACACAGTACAGTTTTCGGCAATGAAGATGTTTCTTTTGAAGCAAACTACTTTAGATATGACACCAATCTAGTAAATTGTACATTTTGTTAGATTACACTAACTAGAAAAATTTGAACTTGCTGCACTAAACCTTCTTCGTAGGAAAGCAACTGATTCCCTAGAACCGAACTAGCTTATTTCACACAGTACAGTGTTGGCAATGAAGATGTTTGTTTTCTGAACAACTACTTTACAAATGAAGCGAAACGAGTAACTTGTACATCTTGTTAGACTACACAAACAAGGAAAGTTTGAACTTGCTGCACTAAACCTTCTTCGTAGGAAAGCAACTGATTCCTAGAACCACACTAGCTTATTTCACACAGTACAGTGTTAGCCAATGAAGATGTTTGTTTTCTAAAACAACTGCTTTAGAAATGAAGTGAAACTAGTAATTTGTACATCTTGTTAGATTACACTAACTAGAAATGTTTGAACTTGCTGCACTAAACCTTCTTCGAGGGAAAGCAACTGATTCCTAGAACCGAACTAGCTTATTTCACACAGTACAGTGTTCGGCAATGAAGATGTTTGTTTTCAAAGAAACTACTTTAGAAATGAAGCGAAACTAGTAAGTTGTACATCTTGTTAGACTACACAAACAAGGAATGTTTGAACTTGCTGCACTAAACCTTCTTCAGTAGGAAAGCAACTGATTCCTAGAACCGAACTAATTTATTTCAAACAGTACAGTTATCGGCAATGAAGATGTTTGTTTTCTGAACAAACTGCTTTAGAAATGAAGTGAAACTACTAAGTTGTACATCTTGTTAGATTACACTAACTAGAAAAGTTTGAACTTGCTGCACTAAACCTTCTTCGTAGGAAAGCAACTGATTCCTAGAACTGAACTAGCTTATTTCACACAGTACAGTGTTGGCAATGAAGATGTTTGTTTTCTGAACAAACTACTTTACAATTGAAGCGAAACTAGTAAGTTGTACATCTTGTTAGACTACACAAACAAGGAAAGTTTGAACTTGCTGCACTAAACCTTCTTCGTAGGAAAGCAACTGATTCCTAGAACCGAACTAGCTTATTTCACACAGTACAGTGTTTGGCAATGAAGATATTTGTTTTCTGAACAAACTACTTTACAAATGAAGCGAAACTAGTAAGTTGTACATCTTGTTAGACTACACAAACAAGGAATGTTTGAAGTTGCTGCAATAGACCTTCTTCGTAGGAAAGCAACTGATTCCTAGAAACGAACTAACTTATTTCACACAGTACAGTTTTCGGCAATGAAGAAGTTGGTTTTTGAAACAAACTACTTTAGATATGAAGCGAATCCAGTAAGGTTGTACACCTTGTTAGATTACACTAACTAGAAAAGTTTGAACTTGCTGCAGTAAACCTTCTTCGTAGGAAAGCAACTGATTCCTAGAACCGAACTAGCTTATTTCACACAGTACACTGTTCGGCAATGAAGATGTTTGTTTTCTAAACAAGCTACTTTACAAATGAAGCGAAACTAGTAAGTTGTACATCTTCTTAGACTACACAAACAAGGAAAGTTTGAAGTTGCTGCACTAAACCTTCTTCGTAGGAAAGCAACTGATTCCTAGAACCACACTAGCTTATTTAACACAGCACAGTTGTTCGCCAATGAAGATGTATGTTTTCTAAAACAACTGCATTAGAATGAAGTGAAAATACTAATTTGTACATCTTCTTAGATTACACTAACTAGAAAAGTTTGAACTTGCTGCTCTAAACCTTCTTCGTGAGGAAAGCAACTGATTCCTAGAACCGCACTAACTAATTTCAAACAGTACAGTTATCGGCAATGAAGATGTATGTTTCGAAAACAAACTGCTGTAGAAATGAAGTGAAACTACTAAGTAATACATCTTGTTAGATTACACTAACTAGGAAAGTTTCAACTTGCTGCACAAAACCTTCTTCGTAGGAAAGCAACTGATTCCTAGAACCACACTAGCTTCTTTAACACAGCACAGTGTTCGCCAGTGAAGATGTATGTTTTCTAAAACAACTGCATTAGAAATGAAGTGAAACTACTAATTTGTACATCTTCTTAGATTACACTTACTAGAAATGTTTGAACTTGCTGCACTAAAAACCTCGGAGGAAAGCAACTGATTCCTAGAACCGAACTAGCTTATTTCACACAGTACAGTGTTCGGCAATGAAGATGTTTGTTTTCTAAAGAAACTACTGTAGAAATGAAGTGAAACTAGTAAGTTGTACATCTTGTTAGACTACAGAAACAAGGAAAGTTTGAAGTTGCTGCACTAAACTTTCTTCGTAGGAAAGCAACTGATTCCTAGAACCGAACTAACTTATTTCACACAGTACAGTTTTTAAACCCAATGAGAAGTTTGTTTTTGAAACAAACTACTTTAGATATGAAGCGAATCCAGTAAGGTTGTACATCTTGTTAGATTACACTAACTAGAAAAGTTTGAACTTGCTGCACTAAACCTTCTTCGTAGGAAAGCAACTGATTCCTAGAACCGAACTAGCTTATTTCACACAGTACAGTGTTCGGCAATGAAGATGTTTGTTTTCTAAACAAACTGCTTTACAAATGAAGCGAAAATAGTAAGTTGTACATCTTGTTAGACTACACAAACAAGGAAAGTTTGAACTTGCTGCACTTAACCTTCTTCGTAGGAGAGCAACTGATTCCTAGAACCGAACTAGCTTATTTCACACAGTACAGTGTTCGGCAATGAAGATGTTTGTTTTCTGAACAAACTACTTTACAAATGAAGTGAAACTAGTAAGTTGTACATCTTGTTAGACTACACAAACAAGGAAAGTTTGAAGTTGATGAACTAAACCTTCTTCGTAGGAAAGCAACTGATTCCTAGAACTGAACTAACTTATTTCACACAGTACAGTTTTCGGCAATGAAGATGTTTCTTTTTGAAGCAAACTACTTTAGATATGACACCAATCTAGTAAATTGTACGTTTTGTTAGATTACACTAACTAGAAAAATTTGAACTTGCTGCACTAAACCTTCTTCGTAGGAAAGCAACTGATTCCTAGAACCGAACTAGCTTATTTCACACAGTACAGTGTTCGGCAATGAAGATGTTTGTTTTCTGAACAAACTACTTTACAAATGAAGCGAAACTAGTAAGTTGTACATCTTGTTAGACTACACAAACAAGGAAAGTTTGAAGTTGCTGCACTAAACCTTCTTCATAGGAAAGCAACTGATTCCTAGAACCACACTAGCTTATTTAACACAGCACAGTGTTCGCCAATGAAGATGTATGTTTTCTAAAACAACTGCATTAGAAATGAAGTGGAACTACTAATTTGTACATCTTCTTAGATTACACTAACTAGAAATGTTTGAACTTGCTGCACTAAACCTTCTTTGAGGAAAGCAACTGATTCCTAGAACCGAACTAGCTTATTTCACACAGTACAGTGTTCGGCAATGAAGATGTTTGTTTCCTAAAGAAACTACTTTAGAAATGAAGCGAAACTAGTAAGTTGTACATCCTGTTAGACTACACAAACAAGGAATGTTTGAAGTTGCTGCACTAAACCTTCTTCGTAGGAAAGCAACTGATTCCTAGAACCGAACTAATTTATTTCAAACAGTACAGTTATCGGCAATGAAGATGTATGTTTCCGAAACAAACTGCTTTAGAAATGAAGTGAAACTACTCAGTTGTACATCTTGTTAGATTACACTATCTAGAAAAGTTTGAACTTGCTGCACTAAACCTTCTTCATAGGAAAGCAACTGATTCCTAGAACTGAACTAGCTTATTTCACACAGTACAGTGTTCGGCAATGAAGATGTTTGTTTTCTGAACAAACTACTTTACAAATGAAGCGAAACTAGTAAGTTGTACATCTTGTTAGACTACACAAACAAGGAAAGTTTGAACTTGCTGCACTAAACCTTCTTCGTAGGAAAGCAACTGATTCCTAGAACCGAACTAGCTTATTTCACACAGTACAGTGTTTGGCAATGAAGATATTTGTTTTCTGAACAAACTACTTTACAAATGAAGCGAAACTAGTAAGTTGTACATCTTGTTAGACTACACAAACAAGGAATGTTTGAAGTTGCTGCAATAAACCTTCTTCGTAGGAAAGCAACTGATTCCTAGAAACGAACTAACTTATTTCACACAGTACAGTTTTCGGCAATGAAGAAGTTGGTTTTTGAAACAAACTACTTTAGATATGAAGCGAATCCAGTAAGGTTGTACATCTTGTTAGATTACACTAACTAGAAAAGTTTGAACTTGCTGCACTAAACCTTCTTCGTAGGAAAGCAACTGATTCCTAGAACCGAACAAGCTTATTTCACACAGTACAGTGTTCGGCATTGAAGATGTTTGTTTTCTAAACAAACTACTTTACAAATGAAGCGAAACTTGTAAGTTGTACATCTTGTTAGACTACACAAACAAGGAAAGTTTGAAGTTGCTGCCCTAAACCTTCTTCGTAGGAAAGTAACTGATTCCTAGAACCACACTAGCTTATTTAACACAGCACAGTTGTTCGCCAATGAAGATGTATGTTGTCTAAAACAACTGCATTAGAAATGAAGTGAAACTACTAATTTGTACATCTTCTTAGATTACGCTAACTAGAAATGTTTGAAATTGCTGCACTAAACCTTCGTCGGAGGAAAGCAACTGATTCCTAGAACCGAACTAGCTTATTTCACACAGTACAGTGTTCGGCAATGAAGATGTTTGTTTTCTAAAGAAACTACTTTAGAAATGAAGCGAAACTAGTAAGTTGTATATCTTGTTAGACTACACAAAGAAGGAAGGTTTGAAGTTGCTGCACTAAACCTTCTTCGTAGGAAAGCAACTGATTCCTAGAACCACACTAACTTATATCACACAGTACAGTTTTCGGCAATTAAGAAGTTTGTTTTTGAAACAAACTACTTTAGATATGAATGAATCCAGTAAGGTTGTACATCTTGTTAGATTACACTAACTAGAAAAGTTTGAACTTGCTGCACAAAACCTTCTTCATGGGGAAAGCAACTGATTCCTAGAACCGAACTAGCTTATTTTACACAGTACAGTGTTCGGCAATGAAGATGTTTCTTTTCTAAACAAACTACTTTACAAATGAAGCGAAACTAGTAAGTTGTACATCTTGTTAGACTACACAAACAAGGAAAGTTGGAAGTTGCTGCACTAAACCTTCTTCGTAGGAAAGCAACTGATTCCTAGAACTGAACTAACTTATTTCACACAGTACAGTTTTGGGCAATGAAGATGTTTGTTTTTGAAACAAACTACTTTAGATATGACGCAAATCTAGTAAATTGTACATTTTGTTAGATTACACTAACTAGAAAAGTTTGAACTTGCTGCACTAAACCTTTGTCGGAGGAAAGCAACTGATTCCTAGAACCGAACTAGCTTATTTCACACAGTACAGTGTTCGGCAATGAAGATGTTTGTTTTCTAAAGAAACTACTTTAGATGTGAAGCGAAACTAGTAAGTTGTACATCTTGTTAGACTACACAAACAAGGAAGGTTTGAAGTTGCTGCACTAAACCTTCTTCGTAGGAAAGCAACTGATTCCTAGAACCGCACTAACTAATTTCAAACAGTACAGTTATCGGCAATGAAGATGTATGTTTCCGAAACAAACTGCTTTAGAAATGAAGTGAAACTACTAAGTTGTAAATCTTGTTAGATTACACTAACTAGAAAAGTTTGAACTTGCTGCACTAAACCTTCTTCGTAGGAAAGCAACTGATTCCTAGAACCGAACTAGCTCATTTCACACAGTACAGTGTTAAACAATGAAGTTGTTTGTTTTTCTGAACAAACTACTTTACAAATGAAGCAAAACTAGTAAGTTGTACACCTTGTTAGACTACACAAAGAAGGAAAGTTTGAAGTTGCTGCACTAAACCTTCTTCGTAGGAAAGCAACTGATTCCTAGAACCACACTAGCTTATTTAACACAGCACAGTGTCCGCCAATGAAGATGTATGTTTTCTAAAACAACTTCATTAGAAATGAAGTGAAACTACTAATTTGTACATCTTCTTAGATTACACTAACTGGAAATGTTTGAACTTGCTGCACTATACCTTCTTCGTAGGAAAGCAACTGATTGCTAGAACCGAACTAGCTTATTTCACACAGTACAGTGTTAAGCCAATGAAGATGTTTGTTTTCTAAACAAACTACTTTAGAAATGAAGCGAAACTAGTAAGTTGTACATCTTGTTAGACTACACAAACAAAGAAAGTTTGAAGTTGCTGCACTAAACCTTCTTCGTAGGAAAGCAACTGATTCCTAGAACCGAACTAACTTATTTCACACAGTACAGTTTTTGGCAATGAAGATGTTTGTTTTCTGAACAAAGTACTTTTCAAATGAAGCGAAACTAGTAAGTTGTACATCTTGTTAGACTACACAAACAAGGAAAGTTTAAAGTTGCTGCACTAAACCTTCTTCGTAGGAGAGCAACTGATTCCTAGAACCTAACTACTAACTTATTTCACACAGTACAGTTTTTGGCAATGAAGAAGTTTGTTTTTTGAAACAAACTACTTTAGATATGAAGCGAATCTAGTAAGTTGTACATCTTGTTAGATTACACTAACTAGAAAAGTTTGAACTTGCTGCACTAAACATTCTTCGGAGGAAAGCAACTGATTCCTAGAACCGAACTAGCTTATTTCACACAGTACAGTGTTCTGGAATGAAGATGTTTGTTTTCTGAACAAACTACTTTACAAATGAAGGGAAACTAGTAAGTTGTACACCTTGTTAGACTACACAAACAAGGAAAGTTTGAACTTGCTGCACTAAACCTTCTTGGTAGGAAAGAAACTGATTCCTTGAAACACACTTTTGTTATTTAACACAGCACTGTTGGGCTCTGCCCGGTGTGAAGCCAGTGGTTAGCCCAGCCAATCTTGGCCTATTCCTTCGGTAAGGCCTAGTCCGAGCCTGAGTACCTGCCCTTGACTCAGCACCTAAGCTGAAACTGCCTCCACAGCTGAAGCTGTTGGGTCTGCCTTTTGTTGAAGCCACTGGTTAGAAATACTTGGCCTGGCCCTTATACCTTTCTCTCATCCCTGAGCCGCCCCCTTCCTCAGAAGTAAGCTTGGCCCTTATACCTTTCTCCTCATCCCTCTTCCACCCCCTTCCTCAAAGTATATTGGCCCTTATACCTTTCTCTCATCCCCTCTTCCCACCCCCTTCCTCAAAGTATATTGGCCCTTATACCTTTCTCTCATCCCCTCTTCCCCCCCCCTTCCTCAAAGCACATAAATATCTCCCCCTGACAATAAGCAGCGAGTTTCGCTTTAGACGTTTCTCCGCGACTCAATGTGGTTTCTTTTCCCCGGTGATTTGGGGAGGTTTGAGTTACCCGACACCTGTCTTCTCGCTCAGCCTCAAGAGAGAAACGGCTGGCCAGCTCTCTCTCTTTTTGCTCTACCTGCGGTGGTGAGGGAAAAAAGCCCGGCATTTTGGCGCCCAACGTGGGGCACAACAACCACTGCCCCATGTGAGGGCGTATGAGGATTCAAAAACGGACTACGGACTGCTGGCGTGACGAAGGAAAAATTCAACATTAAGCTGGCGAGCTAATCGGACTGCTGACGGTGTATCCTCATAAGTAATGAGGTAATCTTCATATTTAATATTCTAACCTTTACTTCTATAATCTGTGCTTACTTCAACTTCCTTTCTCTTTCCTTCCATTTCCGGTTTGCGCCATTTCTAAATGATGCGTTCATGGCGGACACACCACGTGGACAGACCTAAAGGAGACTTTAAACGCTTTGCCTCCTCATTTAAATAAAAACTCCGTCCCAAACTTCAACATCTCTTGTTCTTTTCTCTTTCCTCTCATTTTTGGGTTTCCGACAGACCGCTTCTGCGGTGCCGCCATTTTTGTCCTGCCCCATGATTTGAATGGGGCGCCATCTTAGAAGCACCACGTGGGCAGACCTAAAAACAAAACTCACCGTGGGTAGAAACTCACGTTTTGGACAAACCTAAAAAAACTCACCACGTGGGTAGACCTAAAAGAAAACTCACCACGTGGACAAACCTGAGGAAGCTCACCACGTGGGCAAACCTGGAGAACTCTCAAAATGTCCTGCCCCCTCATTGGAGTGGGGCGCCATCTTAAAAAATTCTACAACATGCTTAACTATTTTTGAGACTTTATGCTTATATTGTACTCATATATATACTATTGCCCTCCTCCTACAGTGTGGCTCTTGGGACAAAACTTTGTTTTAGCCCCATGGATTAATTCAGTCCTCCTTGCCTTAATTGCCAACCTTAAAAGGCTCTTCCAGGAAAAGTTCATTTTTGCCCTTAAAAACTGTAAGAAAAAACTAAAACTGACTTTTAAAATCTCCTTTCTCCCAAGGCCACCACCCAAGCCGCCACCCGGCAGCTATCTTTTCAGCTCTTTTCAGCCCCTAACTACTGCCTAAGGCAAATGTGCTCAAACCCTGATGGAGGACAGCTCCTCCATGTAGCTTTCTGTAAATGTAATGACAAATACAAACTCATTCAAATACCCAAACCGAGGTTAACTTTCCTCACGGGCATAGAGCACAAGTCACTGGTCCGCCAGGCTCCCCGACATCTTGTGCCCTGAGGGAACCGAATAAGGACGGTCCTGGGACAACTCCAGCCCGGGCCCGAGCACTGCCCGAACCTCACTGGCTGCGCCTCGCCGCACCTCCAGGCGTCACTTTTGATCACTTTATCAAAAAATAAATAAATAAAAGGCCAACCAAACAACAAAAGGCAAATAGGCGGGCTCTAACTTGCTTTAAAAATATCTTAGGAATGGGCGGGCAATCTGCCATGAGGCCATGAGACAAGCCGCTGCCGTCCCGCCCCCTTTGCCTCTAGGTCATCCCTCTATGCTCTTAACTGAGTGTCCTGCGGGGCCCAAAGTATTTACTTTAAAAAATAAAAAAAAACAGCTAAAGACATTCATATTGCCCTGCTAGAGGTAAAAACCTTTTTTCAAGTCTATATGGCTATATCCTACACACCATTGTCCCACCCTTAAGCTGCCTTCCCATTAACATAAAGATAAAAAGATGGCTTAATTGTTAAACACTTGCCTGTAGAGCCTAAGGACCCTGATTCGAGGCTCAATTCTCCAGTACCCATGTAAACAGTGGCTGGAGGCCTGACATGCCCATTCTCTCTCTACCCGCCTAACTCAATTCATACTAAGCCCAACTAACTCAATCGGTAATACAATGTTGGCCTGGGATTAAAGTTTTCCCTAACAACTCTGCCCAGCTGGAGGGACAAAATTAAAAAACCTAAAAACTGTCAATCTCTGGTTACTATAAAAGTTTAATGACGGCTAATGATGGTTAAATTTAAATTGTTTTCTCTCTCCTTACTATGCCTTATACCAAGTATTATTATTGTTACTGTTATTATAAATCTATTAAAAGCCAGAGACAAAATATGATAATTTAAATATATGTCCCCAATATATTCAATATTTTATTAATTTATAGTTTACATCTACAATTGCCTTACTAAAGACAATGTCACTGGGGACCAATTTTAAGGTGTAATAATTGTTTAAGATTCCATTGTAAAAATATACAAAGTGTGCCTAACAAAAATTCCTAAAGCTTACTGTGACTTGACTACAATAATTTTGCTGTAGGTACTATGTAACTAATTAATTTCTTTTTCTCTCTTTCATGGCTCTACAAAGACAGGCCAACTTCTGCCAATATAAAACTTGCCCTAGATCTATAAATTTCAACATCATAAAAAACTGCTAGCTGTCAGCCCTGGATTGACCTTAACAGTACATGTCTCATATCTTTTCTTCCTTGATTAATCAACCTAATGTTTTATTATTATTATTTTAGGTCATTCCAACCCTGATCTCTAAGACCTCACTGCTAAATGCCTTGCCATTACATGTCTCATATCTTTTCTTCCTTGATTAATCAACCTAATTTTTATTATTATTATTTTAGGTCATTCCAACCCATCTGATCTCAAGATGCTTGCCATTTTACAGGTGTCTCAAAAAGATTCAGACTGCCTCCCTTCAAGATTTTGGGCTCAGGTTATCTCTTGATACTGTTTCTCCTGTCAAACCCCAGCTCCATATTCAAAAATCCTATACTTTGCCTCAACTCCAAAAGGTGCTGGGAGAAATTAATTGGATGAGGCCCTGGATACCCATAACTACTGAGGAACTGTCCCCTTTATTTGACCTCTTAAAGGGTCTTACTCTCTCCTCTCAGATAACCTTGCCCCCTCGTCATGAACAAATTCTACATAAGGTACAACGGGCCATTGATGCTGCTGTCCTAAAGAGGTTTGATCCTAACTTACCTATCTCCCTCTGTATTTTCTCTGGGGAAACATTGCGCTGTTGGGGTTTCAGGAAGGAGAACCATCCAATGGATAAACACTCTCCCTTGGTGGAGTCCCCAGAGTTTTTTTATCTATAACCCTATTCTCCATTTGGAAAACTTAAGTATATTTTTCTCTCAGTTGATACTTTCTCCCATGTCTATGCTGGGCATCAGCACATGCTGGGAAAAAACTAAACATGCTATTAGCCATATGCTTCAATGCTTTGCCACCCTTAAATTGCCAGATCAAATCAAAACCGATAATGGTCCCTGCTTCGTAAACAAAACTTTTATAAATTTCCTCCAAACCTAAAAAATCTCACTTTCCACAGGCATCCCATATAACCCAAGGCCAAGCCATCGTGGAAAGATATCATCAAACTCTCAAATCTCAATTACAAAAACAAAGGGGAATCTCTACCCCACATGACCAACTAAAAGGCATTATTAACCCTAAATATTTTAAATTTTCTAAAGAAGATAGACACTTGTCCCTTTTTCAAAAACATTGGACCTCAGCTGTCACCTACAGCTCCATCTGGGTCAAATGGAGGGACCCATTAACTGGGGCCTGGAAGGGACCAGACCCCCTCCTCACAGCAGGAGAGGATTTGGATGTGTCTTTCCTCAAGAGGAAAAAGACCTATTTGGGTACCGAAGAGACTTAAAAAATATTTACCCCAACAAGGGGATGATAATAATCAATTTTCAGGGAGTGTCACACCCCTGAGAACTATGCCTCTGTTTCTTCCCCAGGAACAACTGAAGGTGTGGATGCTACTAGACCTGAATGAAGCCAGAAAAGCTCCAGAAAGATTTACAGAAGAAGAGTCGGGACTCCTAAGACAACCTGCTGTAGACTGACTTACATGGCTTTTATTCCACCTTCTCCTCCCTTGGACCCCTCCTTCTTCTTGCTCTTTACCCTACCATCTCCCTCCCCTGAACCCCTCCTTCTTCTTATCCACACTCTTGGGCCCTGTGTAATTAAAAAGATTACACAATTCATTCACCAACAGCTTGAGGCAATTAAACTTCATCAGGCCAAGGCACCACAGGTTTGCGACTCAAAGACAATGGCTTTTCCCACTTACTGGCTATCCACCTAACATCCCTCCCCGCCCTCCATCAGACCAGCGACGGGTAAGCTCTCAGACAGGCTGAGGCAACCTAAGACAGGGCGTGGAGTGGTCAACGGGCTAGAGGCATAGTGCCCAGAGGCGGAGTAAGGTTCCCAGAGGGGAACAACCTAGGACAGGGACTATGCCATCCACTGTTCTTACAAAAACAAAAGGGGGAGATGTTGGGCTCTGCCGGTGTGAAGCAGTGGTTAGCCCAGCCAATCTTGGCCTATTCGGTAAGGCCTAGTCGAGCCTGAGTACCTGCCCTTGACTCAGCACCTAAGCTGAAACTGCCTCCACCCAGCTGCTGCTGACGTGATGAAATACTGTTGGCCCTTATACCTTTCTCTCAAAGTCCCCTTTCTCTCATCCCCTCTTCCCACCCCCTTCCTCAAAGTATATTGGCCCTTATACCTTTCTCTCATCCCCTCTTCCCACCCCCTTCCTCAAAGTATATTGGCCCTTATACCTTTCTCTCATCCCCTCTTCCACCCCCTTCCTCAAAGCACATAAATATCTCCCCTGACAATAAACGAGCGAGTTTCGCTTTAGGCGTTTCTCCAGCGACTCAATGTGGTTTTCTTTTCCCCGGTGATTTGGGGAGGTTTGAGTTACCGACCTGTCTTCTCGCTCAGCCTCAAAGAGAAAGCGGCTGGCCAGCTCTCTCTCT
>JAEOAD010000946.1:0-76001 GCA_036365145.1 Orientallactaga sibirica | reverse complement strand
TTTTATATGGATTCTGTGGATCCAACTCAGGTCTTTGGCTTACAAGGCAAACAATACCCAATGAGCCTCGTCCCCAAGAATATTTTTGGGAACAGGTCTTGCTATACATATCCCAGGCAGCCTTTGAACTCATGATCCTCTGTCTCTGCTTCCTGAGTGCTGGGATAACAGGTGAGTGTCACTGTGCCCATCTGCACAGATCCCCAGCCCCCTCCTCCAAGAAGTCTTCCTGTATCCCAGACCACTTCCCACACTGCCATTGCCCATGCCCACATCATTCCTCCATATGTCTGCCTCCAAATTTACAGACCTCAAGAGTAAGATCCCTTGCCCCCTTGTCTGCCTGGACTTAGCTCTGAGCTGGGATCACCTCAAGTTTGTAAGCAGCTGCTCAGAATCCAGGTTTCACCTACATCACCCATGAAGCTATGCCTCCCATGTCTCTATCCTCACTTCCTACTTCTAGATGTTTCTTACAAAATATCCTGTTGTCCAAGAGCCACTTTCCTCCCCACACTGGACATTCACCAAGTGCATTGTCTCCAGAGCCCACTGAGGGACTTTTCCAATCATCATTCCAGCCCCAGCCTTAAACAGTGAGAGAGGAATGTCTGAGATCAGCACTCTCATCCAGGAACAATACCTTCCCTGGCCAAGCCCTGTCTAGTTTCCCCAGTAGGGCTTCCCCAAATTCCTCACCTCCACCTAAGCTCCTGTGTGGTCTTCCCAGTCCTTTTCCTCCCCTTCACTTCCCTCAGACTCCTGGGCCTGGTAGGAGCAGCAGTGCCCAGCTACTTGTAATTAACCTTTACTGGGTGCTTTGTCTCTGCTATTCCTTTGAAAGGGGGCTGACAGGGCAGCCAAGGCCACAACACTAGGATGCTGTAAAGCTTCTGTACTATTTATAAATTTCTTCAGACATCATAAAGATAGGAACTTCCCTGTGGGGTTCATCTCTTGTAATTATACATATAATGTAAATATACATTCCACACTGATTGTGGATTCACTTCTGTTTGTGAGATATTTTACTGTTCTTGGGGCTGCTTTCCATCTCATCACTCTCAACACACACACACACACACACACACACACACACACACACACACACACACACACTTCTCCATCCCAGCTTTTCCTGTCTATCTTGTGCCTCTCCTGTGTGCCAAAACTTTGCAGGGGTGGAAGGCAATATTTTGACTGCACAGAGGAGACATGAGATGGAGTCCTCACCAGGCCTTGAGCTCACAGCAAGCCAGAGATAAAGGGAGAAAGGGAAGAAAAGAGGAATGAGGGAAAAGAAAAGGGGGAAAGGGAAGAGAAAAAAGGAAGGAAGGAAAAAAGGAAAAAGGAGTTAAGAGGGAGGAGAGAAGAATAGAAAAAAGGGAGAAAAAGGGGGAAAGGTGATGAGTGGCAGGATGAAAGGGTGAAAAAGAGAGGAGAAATGAAGAATAGAAAGAAGTAGAGAAAGGAAGGAGGGAGTAAGGAAGAGAAGAAAGAATGGCAGAAAAAAGAGGGTTTAAATGGAGAATAATTGGAAGGAAGGAAGGAAAAAAAGAAGGAAGGAAGGAAGGAAGGAAGGAAGGAAGGAAGGAAGGAAGGACAAGGGGAGGAGGGCAGGTCTGCAGATCCCTGGCCTAAGCACAGTCAATCCCTGTGGACTGACCATAGTGTTTCATGCACACACATTAGGCCTTATGGGATCTTCTGGCCCCACAAATCACACCATCACACCAGGCCTCCTCAGGTCCCAGGAGTCCTGCACATGTTCTCTGGGTAACCTGTGAGCTGCAAAGTTCCGATTTATTATAGCTGCACCCTAGGTACCAGGAACCCCTGCATCTGCTCTCTGGGTATGTGCAGGGTGGGACACAAGCTCTGTGAACTGCAAAGTCCCTGCTTCAGCACAGCTGCACCCCAGTGTCCATCAAAAGACACAGCTCTCACCTCAAAGGGGATTAGACATAGTTTAGTCTAGGGCCAAATGTGAGTGACCATGGCCCAGGAACACAGATTTATGTTACCCAAAATTCCCTGTCCAAATGTTTTAACAGTTTCATGAAGTTTTCATAGTTACATAAGTCAGCTCATAAATCAAGGCACTTTTCAAATACATTGGTTGACCATCAGGTAGGCAGGTTTTAGCAAAGCAGGGAAATCTCCACCATAGGCTTCACATGCTATCTGATGACATTCTTAAACCTTGGGTTGGTGGAAGCTGGTGGTCTGTCAGTACACACAGCTGCACCTCAGGTCTCAGGAGCCCCTGCATCTGCTCTCTGAGTGTTTGGGGGGGGGAGAGGCACAAGCTCTATTGGCTGCAAAGTCCCTGCTCCAATACAGCTGCAGCCCACTCATCTCCTGCCAGCCACCCTCCTCTCCTGACTCATGGGTGGCTCCGGCCTCCCCCGCATTGTAGGCAGATGGAACTGCCCATGACGTCACAATGCTGCGCCTCACCCAGAGCGTCCTTAGCGCAGTTATAAACTTTCAAAAGGTGGGAGCAGCGGAGTTCATTCTCCTGAGCCTCTCTCCAGCAGCTCAGCGGGGCGGAGGAGGTGGCTGGGCAGTGGCGGCGGTGTTGTGTCTGTGTGCCAGGAAACCGCTCAGCAGATTGTAAACTGAAAGGCGGGACGGCGTGAGCAGTGCGGAGGAAGCAGCGGAGTTCATTTTCTGGAGCCTCCATCCTGCGGGATGGCGGAGGAGGCGGCCATGGCGAGTCTGGGGGCGAGTGAGAGCGATCGGCAGCAGGTAGGAGGATCGTGCTGGGCCGAGGGGTCACGGGCTCCCCGGGAGGCGCTGCGAGAAAGCCAGGCAAAGGGCTGGCCAGGCCCACACCCAGCTCCAGCGCACAGCCCTGGAACATGAGTCCAATCCACACAAACCACACCACACACACACACACACACACACACACACACACCACAAAAGTTTTGGGCCTCCCAAAACATCTGGGTGTGGTGCACTACCACTCAGTGGGAGGCTGAGGTAGGAGCTTCAAGGGTTTGAGGGAAAGTCTGGACTATATAGAGCCTGTCTCAAAACAGAAGAACAAAAAGGAAAGGAGAGGAGGAGATAAAGGAGGAAGGGAAGGAAAGAGGAAAGGGAGACAGGGAGGAAAATGGGGGCAAAGGAAAGAGGAAAAAAGGAGAAAGGGAGATAAATGGGAAGAAGAAGGAAAAGGAGGGAAGGAAGGTAGAAAAAATGGGGAAAGGGTGAATAATAGAAGGAATGAATGAAGATGGGAAGGAAAAAGAGGAGGAAAGGAAGGAAAAGAAAGGAATGAAGGAATGAAAAGAATAAAAGGGAGGAAATGAAAAGGGGGAAATAAAAGGCGTGGAAATGAAAGAATGAAAGAAGGAAGGAGAGGGAGGGAGGGAAACAAGAAAGCAGGGAGAGAGGAAAGGAAGGAAGGAGCAGAGTGGGGAGAAAGAAGGAAGGGGGAGAAAAGAAATGGGAAATGGAGGACACGAAAGGGAGGAAGAAAAGAAGGAAGGGCAAGGGAAGCAGGGCAGGGGAACCCAGGCCTGAGTGTGGTCAATCTGTGTGGGTTGACCATAGTGTTGTCAGCCACACACAGTGGGCCTGTGGGATCTTCTGGCCAGGAGTCCCCTTGTCTCATGAGGCTCCTCAGGCCCCAGGAGTCCTGCATCTGTTCTATGGGTAGGTGGGAGGAAAGATCGCTGTGAGCTGCAAAGTCCCTGCTTCAGTACAGCTGCATCCCACTCCCCTCTGCAAGCCGCCCACCTGTCAGGAATGGTGGATGGTTCTGTCCTCCCCCCATACCCAGAGCAAGTGGAACAGCCCATGATGTCACACAGCTGCACTGCTACCAGAGCACTGGGGAAATTGTAAACTTAAAGGCAGGGAGGTGCAAATGGTGAGGAGGAAGCAGCAAACTTCATTTTCCTGATTCTCTGTCTGGTGAGGTGGTGGTGGAGGAGGTGACCATGGTGATCTGCTTGCAAGTCAGACCTCTCCACATCAGGTAGGGGAGTCAGGCCAAGTAGAGAGGCCAAGTGAACTCCCTGGTGGCACTGTGAGAACCCCTGGTGATAGGCCTGGCCTCAGCCAGAACCCAGCATGCCACACACAAGTGTCTTCACCTCTCCATGTCGATTTTCTAATCTCAGTGTGGTGTGCTTACAGACATTGCATTCATTTTCCTGTGTGTATGGACAGAAAGTAAAAACCAACAGTGTTAGGTACTAAATACTAGAAGGAAAAGCAGGAAGGAGAATTAAGTGAGGTCTTGGCTTTACTAGCCTCTGGCCTTAACCCAAAATTTTAAGAGCCTTTGTAGTGTGAGAAACAAATATCCAACACTACTGAGTGTGATTAATTAAACTGAGAATGTCCTAAGTTCAATAAGCTCACTGTAATTTGGGAGAAGGTGTTTACCTAAGGCACCATGGTGATAGGCAGGTAGAGATTGTTAGAGAGTCACTAGACCTGTGAAGAAATGACAGTTTGGGAGGGGCAGGCTGGTGTCAGGAAAATCCTGACACTTCATGAATGGAAGACTAGGTTAGTTACTGAATGGAAAGGAAGCTCAGAGTATTCCAGGAACAGAGATGACTACCTGTTATTTGGATGAGATCTTCAGATTGGTTGGTTAATGTGATACTTAGTGTGTATCTAGGAATTTAGAAGATGCCATTAAAGAGAGAAGTGATGTGATTCAAGTATCTTCTGTGTGAATTAGCATGTGCATGCCCCAGAGTACATGTGGAGGTCTGAGGACAACTTCCACTTTGCTTGACACAGGGCTTCACTTGTTTTACTGGGTGTGCTGTCTGTCTGTTTTATCTGCTTCATGGGCACCATTCTCGCTGGCCTGCAAGCTTCTGCATTCTTCTGCCTACACCTCTCATTGCCTTGGAGTGGGTATGCTGTGTGCACGTGCCTTTATGTGGATGGTGGGGAATTGAACAGGAGCTGTTAAGTTTGCAAGGAAATACCTTTAACAATCTCCTTAGATCCTTCATTTGATATGTGGGTGTGAGATGTACTGACCTTCCTGAAATGGCACATATCAAACCTTCCTGAACAAGGATGTTTTCTGTGATATAGTAAACAAGGTGGCCTGAATCATACAGCCCAAATATGAGGCAACAGGCAGGGTGCCCTAGGACCTACATGAAGATCATATGTATGATGTGGCTTCCCAGCCACCTGGAGAGGAGAAAGGAGACAGTCAGTGGGTAGAGCTCCAAAGATAAACAAACCCATCACCCCATTTCTCACAGTGAGGACATCCTGAGAAGCTGGGCCCTGGGTTTATACTCTTGAGATGGCACTCTGTGTTAGCAATAGGATCTAAAAAGACAAGACTAGGACATGGAGTGTGTGGAATTCAGGCCACCAGGATAGAAGTAGGTGGGTGTGGGCTTCCTTATAGGGAGGAGAGGCACATGCCTTGTCCAGGATGAGTGACCATTTTCAACCCATCTTCCCCATTCTGGAAATTTGTGCTGGGTTGGTTCTCAGAACTGTGTCTGGTCATCATGGTGATGCGGAGGAAGGAGTAACCAAGCAGAGAAGCAGGGAGCCAAGCTCACACAGCCTGGGAAGCAAGGATAATGCTCAGGGCTCTGATGCATCTATCTCTTGAGGGTCTAATGCATGAGACATTGGCTTTGTGTATGAAGTCTGTGTTCCTTCATTTCCCTCTCACCCCACTGACTAGTGACTTCAGAATCTCCTGACTTTTCTTCCCACAACTGTCATCTGTACCAGTCCCTGTGTGTTTCTGAAACCAGAATTCAGTCCTTGATACTTGTACTTTCAGAGGCAAGTGAGCAAAGACAGGAATTCAACCTTAAATCTGTGCTGTATTGAGAGAGCTGGAAATTTGGGATAAGAAAGTATTCTTACAGATATCTTATATTTCATCTATAGCTAACAGTAAATTTAGGAGGGGAAAGAAAGGTAATCATTTCATTTTTTTGAGTCAAGTAATTAGTCATGACTCTGAGATTTAAGGTGTTAATGGTTCTCTGTGTCTCCTTGTGGACCTATGGACTCTTCTCTCCATGTAGTGAGGGTTTCATATACACCAAAGCCAGTACAGTAGCTTTTTCATTCCTCTGAATCTCTGTTTAGATGAAAAGTTTATCTAAAACTTGTCTCTATTTTCCCTTTATTATTATGATGTGAGAAAGTGGGTAGTCCAACCCACTCTGAGCCCTGAAATTCTTCTACACTGTGACCTGTGTTTTCTTGCCTGTTTCATCAGATTGAGGCTTGGACCTGTCTTTCAGTTGTTCCCTTGGTGGCCACTTGCAGTTGTTCAGCTCCTTCCCTGACAGAATTAAACCAAATTCACAGCATGTCTCCAATTTCCATGTTGCCCCTGTGCTTCTCCCTGAACTGGTCTGGTAATACCAGAAAAATGGTACAGACTGTGTTGCTGCTGTTGAGCTCAGGAGGAATGAGTTTGTTGTAACCATTCAATGACATTTTGTGATGTCAGGGGTCTTTTTTTATTATTTAGTTGAGGGTGGAGTATACAATGCTGCACCTGACCTTGTGGGTGGGTACAGGGATGTTGCTGAGCACCCTGCAGTTTGCATGTTATTTTCAAAGTAAGTCTATCTGACTCAAATTGTCAGTAGGGTGATGAGAATGTCAAGTGCAATGGTATGGACATGTGAAAGAACCTGAAACTCTCAGGGGAGAACTGGAGCTGATTTTGTTATTGTTGTTGTTTTGTTTTTCGAGGTAGGGATTCACTCTGGTCCAGGTTGACCTGGAATTAACTATGTAGTCTCAGGGAGCCCTCAAACTCCTGGCAATCCCCCTACCTCTGCCTCCCAAGTGCTGGGATTAAAGGCGTGCGCCACCACACCCGGCTCTGGAGCTGATTTTTCATTTTCATTTTCATTTTCTTTTTTTAATTGTGGTGTTGGGATGTCAAACTCCAGTTCTTCTTACCTCAAGTGCATAATAAATACTTTATTCTGAGACAAATCTGAGAGCTGATGGCCTGGGAACAGGTCTAGGTTACATGAAATATGATGTTTCAACATGGTAAAAGTTTCAGAATTTTTGGTTTCATTTCTTAAGCCTGGTCTCACTCTAGCCTGGCTGACCTGGAACTCAATCTGTCAACCAAGATAGCCTTAAACTCACGGTGATCCTCCTAGTTTAGCCTCTTTTGTACTGGGAGTAAAAATGTGGGCCACCCTACATGACTCATGGAATACTTATGGTAATAGAATGAAAAAGTTATAAATCTAGGCATTTTAAGTACATTTATGGAAACATCAAGGAGGAGTTTTCAAAGCAGAGAAGTCTCTGCTAGAGGCCTCAGGTGTTTTGTGATGCCATCCTTAGCCTATGGGTTGGTGGAAACTAAGATGTTTGTTTGAACATTCCAATAAGAATTTTACCTGATAGTAATGGCAATGTTAGATCAAGTGGTGAGGTAGACTATAAGTACTATTTATGGAACTAAAGGTAACCCAAAAAAATTAGGTTATAAGCCTGTAACAGGCAGCTTTCTACTACCACAGACTTTCTATACATCCAATCAGCTATGTAGTATGGTTAACTCAGGAACTACTTTTTTTTCTGGGAACTTGTTCATAAATCCAGAGCCTCACACATCCCAGGTAGACAATGAATCACCACTGAGCCACAGCTCCAGCCTGGATACACCATTTCAATGGCTGAACTAGCAAAATGTGTGTGAATAGTGAGTGTGAACAAGGCTATAGAATAGCGTGTGCCAAATTAATAAGGGAGCTAAGATGGCATGTCATAATAACTCAGGTTGTCTGGGCATGGTTATAGTAAAGAGGAGAGGGAGACCATTGTATGAAATAGAGAATGCATGGGGAACAGATGGGGGATAGGCTGTGTGTGTGTGTGTGTGTGTGTGTGTGTGTGTGTGTGTGTGTGTTGTTTCTAAGGATCAAACACAGGGCCTTGCGCAAACCATGCAAGTGATCTGTCAAGGGGACAAGTGTTAACAACTGCCCTGTTTCAGTTACCCTCAGAGGTGCCTCATGAGCACATACATGTTCAAACCTGTCATCCAGTGGAAAGTGCAGAGACAGCATATATGTTTCAGAGACTTCAACACGTGACTGTCTTTTGAGACCCTGGGTGTGGATAAGGTGATCTAGAGGGAATGCAGACAAAGAAGTGACTGCAGTGAACCTGGCTTGGTGGTACAAGCCTTTAAACTCAGTACATATGTTGAACATTTTATCTCATGCCTTCACCTGCCAAGTACTGAGTTCACAGGTATGTGCCATCACTCCAGGTCACTTTGAGTCCAGCCTCAGTTATGGGAGACCGTATTTCAAAATCAAACAAAGAAAAACCACACAGAGAACAAGGAGTGTATGGAGGGCAAGGCCAGGGCAGCAGAGCCTGAGTAAGCTGCATAGAAACTGCACAGGCTCGTGAGTGCACATCCCTCTTTGCAGGCAGTTTTTCTCATCTCTTTTGGCCATTTGGACACTTCTCATCTTCTTTCATGAAACCCTCCTCTTCAACTGTTTTTTTCACTATTTTTTCCATTTTGATATTTTTCTTATAAATATTTTATTATTTATTTGTTTATTTGAGAGAGATATAGAGAGAGAGAGAGAGAGAGAGAGAGAGCTATGGAGGGTGAGAATGGGCGACCAGGGCTTTCAGCTATGCAAACGAACTCCAGATGCATGCACCACCTTGTGCATCTAGCTTATGTGGGTCCTGGGGAATCGAATCTGGATCCTTTGGCTTTGTGGGAAAATGCCTTAACCACTAGGATATCCCTCTAGCCTGCATTTTGGTTGTTTTAATACATATATAACATATTTTGATCTTATGCCTAGAAATCCGCTGTCTTACCAGTCTCCACCTCTCACTAACACATTTCTTCATTCCTATGACTCCCCATCTTACTTTTGTTCCTTTTAAGAAAATGTTTATTATTTTAACAACATGTTTTGTACAGATAAATCATGTATTGGTACCCTTTTTTCCCTCATTCCTGCTCCCACTCAATTAGGGACGCTCCTTAGTGGGGTTGCAGGTATTCCTCATTCCTTTTTTTTTTAACCCCAGTGAGTTAAATTAGGGTTTCTTGCATGATCATGGTGATTTAACAGGATGGGCAACTTACCAGCATGTGCACAACTGATGAAGATGGCTCCCCTTTCCCAGCAATCATTAGGTGCAATTAGCTTCTCTAGAGGTGTGGAGTCACATGTATCCTTCCCCCATGAAGGTGATGTATTGACAGATTCAATCTTTGCAGGAAATTTAAGCTGCCATGAATTCATGGGTGTAATGACTATGTGTACCCCCAAACAGTGGTTCATAGTGCTCTTCCCCACCACGGGAATCTCTGTAAGATTCAGGAAGTTAGAGAAACAATGCTCAGGAAGGGGACAAAACCTGAATGTCTCAGAAAGGTCCTAAAATTCACAAGCTTCACAAGCTCCCTCCACAAGATTAAGTAAACAGTAGCAATGTCTGGGAAGAGGAGATATTCCAAATTGTCAAGCCTCCTTCACATTTCACAAGCATCTCCAGGGATACAGCTTTCATGAGTTGTCACCCATGGAAGGTGGAACTTTTACCGATGCAGGTACTATTCAGTCATCCATGTGTCTATAAATATCTCCTCATCCATATTCCTCTAAATAACCCCAATATACTCACTGGCTCACTGGGCTGGACTTGAATGGCATTATTTCTTTGGTCTGTCATCGGCTCCTTATTTGGGGTGAATAAATATTTGTTCTCACCACTGCAGAAGTTAAAGCAATGATAGTTTGGCTGTGCTATGGAGATGTGTATATTTTTACAGGACATTGCCCAGGACTAAGGAGAGGAGGAGACTATTCCCTTGTCTTTCTTGCCGGCAGTGCTTGGTGCACACCTTTGTTCTCCCTCACAGCTGAGCCCCGTGTGCAGGGAGTAATAATGTCAGAACACTTCATGTTCTGTGTACGCACCAAGCCTTGTGCTGCTGGTCTACATGCACTCTCTCTCCAGAAGGCAAAGGAGTTTCACTCTTATTTGGAGGTAAATTGGAGTAACTGTCAGTGCTTATCCTCTGTTCCTGGCTATCAAACCCAGTGTCTAGTGTGTGCTAAGCAAGTTCTTTTGCACTGAGATACACCGTCAGCTCTTTTTATTTTTACTTAGAGGTGAGGTCGCATTATGTATCACTGTCTGGCTCTAACTCAGGATGCTCCTGCCTCAGTCTTCTCTGTGGGACTTACAGGGGTGCACAGTGATGCTCATCTCCCTCTGACATATACTCTTTATTAAAAAAATATTTATTTACAAGGAGAGAGAAAGGGAACTGGCCTGCCAGGGCTTGTAGCCACTGCAAATGAACTCCAGATGCATGTGCTCTTTTGTTCTTCTCACTTTATATGGGTACAGGGGAATTAAACCTGCATTGTTAGCCTTTGCAGGCAAGTGCCTTTACCACTGAACCATCTCTCCAGCCCAAATACATATAATTTTTTTAAATTATGTATTTATTTATGAGGGGGAGAGAGAATGGGTACACCAGTGTCTGTAGCCACAGCAGATGAATGTCTCCAGATGCATGCACCTCTGGGGTGTTTGATTCAGGTGTCTCTCATAAACTTAGGTGTTTTGAAGTGTAGGTTCCCCAGCTGATGGATATTTGGAAATTAAAGCCCCAGGGAGGCAGTGTATTGTTGGGGGCAGGCTTATGGGTATTATAGCCAGTTTCCCCTTGCTGGTGTTTGGCACACTCTCCTGTTGCTGTTGTCCATGTGATGTTGGCCAGTAGCTGTTGTCCATCTTTCCTCATTCTGTCGTGTTTCCCTGTCATCATGGAGCTTTCCCTCAAGTCTGTAAGCCAAAATAAACTTTTTTCCCTATAAGCTGCTCTTGCTCAGGTGATTTCTACAAGCAATGCGATCCTGACTAAAACAGCCACCTTGTGTATCTGGCTTATGTGGGTATTGGGGACATGAATTTGGGTCCTTAGGCTTCACAGGAAAGCACCTTAATTTGTAAGCCATCTCTTTAGCCCCATTACATATATTCTTATTGATGATGGTGGCTAGTCATTGAATGTAATGTTTAGGATAGTTAATATGTAGTTTAGTTTATGACAGTATGTTAAAAAACACAATATCAAACTTATCCTTTAAAAAATTTTAAGTAGAAACTTCTGGGGCTTGAAATATGTAAGCATCACAACCATCTATCTCCTGAGCTTTTTTCAGCTTCCCAAACAGGAACTCTATAAATGTACAATTTCTCCACATTCTTGCCAATAATTTATTTATTTACTCATTTATATTTGTTTTTCAAGGTAGTCTTGGTCTAGCCCAGGCTGGCCTAGAATTCACTGTGTAGTCTCAGGCCAGCCTCAAACTCACAGTGGTCTCCTATTTTAGCCTCCCAAGTGCTGGGATTAAAGCCATGTGCCAACACATATGACCATTTTTATATTTTTCTTTTCTTTTTTTTCTAATAATGGGTTCTGTTTTTTATTTTTAATATTTACTTGAGAGAGAGAGAAAGAGAAAGAGAGAGAAAAAAATATGGGCATGCCAGGGTCCCCATCCATTGCAAATGAACTCCAGATACATGTGCCACCATGTGCGTTTGGCTTCCATGTGTTCTGTGGAATTGAACCTGGGTCCATTGACTTTGCATGCAAGTGCTTTAACTACTAAGTCATTGCTCCACCTCTGGTTTCAGTTTTTACTGAAAAAAAAAAAACAGACACAACTAGTGCTGCAGAATGTATGTGTAGTTCCAATATGTGTACAATGCTTTGTATTTACCTCCTCAGTAGCAGGAGTCACACACACATATCATTCATAGGAGCCATGAGGGGCAGCCTGCAGAGTGCAGTGTTGGTGCAGGACTGTTCACAGGCCTGCCAGAGAGGGTGGAGGATTGAGGGAGGAACAGTGCATTCTTTGAGCATGTATGATTTGACAGTATAATCTGTACATAATCATCCTTGTTTCAACAGGTAAGGAAGGTTTGGGATGTGGCTCAGTTGGTAGAGTGCTTGACTCACATGCATGAAGCTCTGGATTCCATCCCCAGTGCTGCATAATCCAGCTGCTGTGTATATCTGTGATGCCAGCACTCTGCAGGTGGAGGCAGGAGGACCAGAAGACCAAGACCATCCTAGGCTAGATAGTGAATTTGAAGGCAGAATGGTTTACATGAGACCTTCCTTATAAACTAATTAAAAGAAAGAAGGAAGAAAGGAAAGGAGACTAAAAGATAAAGAAACAGTGAGAATGTTTAAGTAACTCCTAGAATTCTACTCATTGCTTCCCCAAGATACACTTGCATAGAATTAGGCATCGTTGCAGAATCAGAACCCAGAACCTTCTTACTCAGCCCCTATAATGTTGCCCTTTTCTACTTTGGAACATCATGGCTCCCACCCAAGGCACAGTGGTAAGATGGTTGAATAGGAACAGCTATATTGAACCTTTCCACTCCCACTGCCTCCTCTTACTAACAATGCTTTTGCAGGTGGACAGGAATACTGTTCATGTGATTACTTCTTTGTAAAACAGCTTGGTGGCAGAATCTGTCAGAGCAAAGAAGAGTCACTTTCCTGGTTGGTATTTGAGGGTAAGACCTGGATCACAATATCCAGCCCACTCTCTCAAGGCCTGGAGGCATCTGTACTACAATGTGCCTGTCCCAGAAGCCACAGTTCAGGGTCCCTTGTCCTCTTCTAGCAGAGATCTCACCTTGTGGGAAACCTCTCCCTTTTCCGTGGTCTGCTGTCTGTAATTCCAGCTAAACTTTGTGTGTCCTGTCAACATATGTATGGGAAGCAAATGTCAGGGAAGCTGTGGCTCACAAGTACCTTGCCTTTTGTTGCTAGAACAATCTCCTATATAAAATCAGTTTAAGAGAGGAAGCGTGTAATTCAGCTTATAGTTGCAGGTTACAGAACACTATGGCAGGGAAGGCACCATGGCAGATGCTCCAGGCAGCTGGTTACATTCAGTCCTCAGTGAGGAAGCTGAGTGATGAGTTCTGCATGCACAGCTAGCTTTCTCTCTTTTGTAGTCTGGTGACCCAGCCCATGTGATGGTGCTGCCCACACTTAGATGGCTTCTCTTATGCGGTATTATGCTCTTCCCTGCTATAGTTCCCACTCCTCTTTGTTGTCCAGAGCAGAAAACTGTGTCCCACTCCATTATTTTCCATGTTCTCATTTTGAACTTGATTCGCTTGAAAGATAGGTGCTTTTCCATGAGCCCAGGGGAAGTCTCTGATCTGTGCTCCCCTTTATGGGCCTGGGGTTACAGGTTTTCATGGACTTTCCCAGCTGTTTATGTGGGATCTGGAGATTCAAACGTGAACTATTTAGGCCCTCCTGTATCCTCATGTTTACAGAGAAAGTGCACATAATCTCTAAGCTACCTCTTCACTCCTCATACTTAAAGTGTATATAAATCCTGGGGCGGGGCTTTGTGAGCCCTGTCCTCTAGTTACAGTAACTGAATCCATGAAGAGGTGGAGAGCTGCGTGAACCTTCCTCTCCTCCATGGTGGAAAGTTACAGGCCACAGTCATGGATAGTTCAAAGGACAGTGGTTCTTCCTTGTATGGAGGACAGCTGTCCACACTAAGGTTTTGCCCAAGCTGCACTCCTCTCTCAGGCCCTTTACCATACTTTTTTTCTCATCTCTTGCTTTAAACTGTCATCTTGAATTACCATTACTTCACAAACAATTCTTTGAACTTATTTTGAATGATTTCCACCATTTCTTTTTTCTCTGGTCTCAAGAAAAGGCATCTTTGAAAGTTCCTTCTGGTCATTTCCAGAGAACATCCTTACACCTTCTCAGCGACTGTCATTACCTTAGACCCTTTCTGCCCAGTCCTCAGCTTCTGCCACTGTGCAGAATCCTTCCCTTCTGCATGAAACAGGCTCTCACCTGTGATGGCTGCAGTTCTTCACAGTGGAGCTCCTTGAAAGAGTTAGGCCTCTTCACTGCTGCCTCCCTTCCTGCCTCCAATTCCCTTCACCTCCCACACATTAAGGATGGGACCCATGTGACATTAAAGGAATGATGCACTTGCTTTTGCAAAGCAAGCAGAATTTTAGGGTGTTTTGTTTATCATTTCTTTTTGATACAGCGTAGCAAATAGCTCAGTTGCGACTCAACCTCATTATGAACCCAAAGATTGCATTGAACTTTATTTTCTAGATATTTATTTATTATTTATTTATTTGAGATAATGAATGAGGGAGGGAGGAAGAGATAGATAGAGAAAGAATATGGGTGAATGGTGCACTAGCGTCTCTAGCCACTGCAAATGAACACCTTGTGCCCTTGGCTTTATGTGGGTCCTGGGGGACTGAACCTGGGTTATTTGGCTTTGCAGGCAAGCACATTAACTGCTAAGCCATGTCTCCAATCCTGCCTTGAACTTCTGTTGCTCCTGTCATCACCTCCTTATTGCTGGGATTAGAGGCAGGTAACAGCACTTCCTGTTTATATAATTACTGGGTGTTGAACTCATGGCTCATGCATGTTAGGCAAGCCCTCTATGGACTGAACCACAGCCTCGGCCCTGTTTGATTCTTTTCCATTTAAGTTGTTTATCTCACCCAGATTTAATTTTGGTATATCATATAGATCAAGAAATTCATACATTTATTTCAGATTTAGGCGTAGTTTCTCCTTTGTGCTTGGGATGCTCTGGCTGTCTTGTGTCTGGTTTCCCTCCCTTTTGTTTTCTTTTTCCCTGTCATCCCTGTAAGGACAGGGGGCAAGAAGAAGATTATTATGGGTGAATTGTCATGAGCATGGGGTTGTAAGGAGTGTTAAAGTACATCATTTTTACAGAATTGACTTCTTTGATGAGTCGGAGTAGACACTTGAGCAGACAGGGAGCTATGATTATGATGAGAAGAATACTCATCTAAGGACCCAGTAAAGAGCATAACCATGGAAACCATTTTCCTAAACCTGACCAAAAGTTGCTCTCATGGATTTTGTTAACCTCTTCTTTTATTTTGTCTATCTGTTATCAAATAATATTGGAGTTGTCTGTAATATTAAAGCAACAACATTGCAGGGAATTGCTGACAGCTAATATGAAGCTTCAATAATAAAAAAAAGTCAATAATGGTGCTATTTTGTAATATTGAGTTTCAAAGTTCTTTCCTTTCTTGTTTAATTTCTGACAGAACTCATGTGGTAAGATCAGCAGTTTGCTAAGGATGCAGGCCAACTTAGACACTTCCTTTTGTATCCCTATCACAAGACCTGGAATGAGCAGGATAAATGCTGTTGTGACCACTACCTGCTTGCAGTCTAGGAGGATTAAATTATTATCACACTTGAAGAGCAGACTCCAAATATTCCAGTGAGGAGGGGTTAGGGATGGCAGTAAGGGGAAGATTTGTCTGATGGAGCAGATTCCAGACAAGTTAGCAGGCAGGGCTTGAAAGGCCATTTTATTGCAGAGGAAGACCCATCCCATGAGAATCCATTTGCTGGTGGTCAGGGAGATGTTTGTTCAATAGAACAATTAGGGAGTGGTTGAGACGGTTTAAGAGGTGGTCAAGGGGGGATACAATTGATACATAGGCAATGTTGTTGGACAACTAGAGTGACTGGGAGTGCTGAATCTGTACAGAGCACAGGATGGTCTTGTTTGGTAATTCTATATCCAATGACATTAACATATTCATTATACTTAACAGATAGACCTATGAGATTATTAGCTAATAGTTGGTGGACTGCAAAAAGAATGTTTGTTCATGGTATCAACAGCCAATTGAACCCAGATGTTTTGAGTATTTAAGGACTCCATAGAGCTGGTAGATATGCTTATGTTCAGGGTAGCCTTTGAGTAGACAGTATCTGTAGGGGCTCTTTTTAAAAATGTTTTATTTTATTGTACTTATTTATTTGAGAGAGAGAGGCAGATACAGAAAGAGAGAAAGTGAGCGTGCTAGGGCCACCAGCCACTGCAGACAAACTCCAGATACATGCACCACCTTGTGCATCTGGCTTACATCAGTCCTTGGGAATCAAACCGGGGTCCTTTGGCTTTCTATGCAAGTCCCTTAATCACTGAGCCATTTCTCCAGTCTAAGGGGGGCCTTTTTTAAGTTTGGTACAAGAGTATTGTCCTGAATGTATATGGTGGGCTGTAGTCTTAGAGAGAGAAAAATTTAGGGGCTGGTGAAATTGCTTAGCAGTTAAGGCATTTGCCTGCAAAGCCTAAGGACCCATGGAAGCCAGATGCACAAGGTGGTGTATGCATCTGGAGTTCATTTGCATTGGCTGGAGGCCCTGGTGTACCCATTTGCTCTTTTTGTCTGCCTCGTCCTCTTTCTCTCAAATAAATAAATAAAACACCTTAAAAACTTGTATTATCTCTTTTAGACTGATCTGTGAGATTTTTACATGGTCCCTGTGTGATCCCCTGATGGCATATTTCTTGACTATCTTTATACCATCTAATTAGGCACAAATATAATGTCAGGGCATTAAAAAGGTACAGTTTAGTATTAGGGGAGAGCCTATGGTGGCAGATCCTATTTGTGCCATAGTGGAGACACATGTGTCTGGTGTAGCAAAACGTGACAATAAATCTTATTAGGGATATAGTAATAGCAAACAAGCCTGTTATTAAAAAGGTTAGTATTAGGGGAGAGCCTATATTTGGTGTAATAGGTCCTATTTGGGCCACAGTGGAGACACATGTGTCTGCCTGGTGTAGCAAAACCCATGAGTGACAATAAGTATTAGTGAATTCCAGGTCAGGGATGAGACCCTACCTAAAAAACAAAAAAGAGGGAGATGGCTATAAGCCTGTTATGCTTTCATTGTTAGGTCCCAGTTAAAGAATGATGATAACACCTAGGAAAATTGGATGTCATTCACAGCAGCTGAAGTGTACCCATTTCTAGTCTCCCTCTCCCTTCTGTCTGTGCTTTTCTCTGGTGTTAAAAACAAATAATAAAAATAATTTAAAAAATTTTAAAAAGAACAATGTGTAGAAATTAAGAATTATTAGTTCTGTCAACAACAGTCCAGGGGGAATTATAGTACTGTGAGAAGGAGGGGTGACAGGGCATCCCCTAGGCTCCTAGATGAAGAGGAGTACATACAGGGTAATGATAAGGAACTGTATCTGTTCTGGTGTGAAGGGAATGAAAGTTCCTTGTAACCAGAGTTCTTCTATGGCATCCACAAGCTCATCAAATTTGAAGATCAGCTGGGGCATCAACCATAGGTCCTCCTGTATATGAGTCAGGAACAGACAAAATTGGTGGATATTGAGTGTCATCTGCTTGTCTGTCTCGAGGTGATCCTGTTCAGGTGTAGGGGGAAATTTAGCACTCTTTAAAGAGGTGGAGTCAGTGAGTGTCACCCACAAACAGGGAGGAGGGGTGAGGGGACGATGGGGCTTTTTTCAAGTGGGAGAGATGGACACAGGATGGGAAGCCCTAGAGTTTGGCTACAGTGAGGGTTATTAGTATGACCTTGTGGGGCCCCTGCCATTTTTGGAGACAGAGATTGCTGGGTGGGATCTGAGATATCAACCATGTCTCCTTGCTTGGAGTTAGGAAGAAGAGCCTCTGGATAGAGGCAGGGGAGGGTGGTGTTAGTTTGTCTCCATGGTTCTTTCTGAGCACTGGGAGGAGACTAGTGTATATGGAAGGAAGGAGTAGTGGAGTCTCATGAGACAGTCCAGGGGGAATTATCAGTCTCCCATACATGAGTTCAAAGGGGCTGATCATGGAAGGCTTTTTAGGTAGAGCTCTAAGTTTAAGTAACACTAGAAGTAAAAGTTTAATCCAATCCCATTTTAGTTCCAAGGTAAGCTTTGTGAGAGTTTCTGTGATGGTATGGTCAGTTCTCGCAACCTTCCTGGAGCATTGGGGATGGTAGGGAATGTGAAACTTCCAGGTGATCTGTAGGTACCTGGCAATGTTTGTGGACTTAGAGGAGATGAATTCTGGGCCATTGTCTGATTGTATTGAGGATGACAAGCCAAATTGAGAGAATATTTCTCTAGTCAATACCTCAGTTTCTATGTTAGCTTTCTTGTTTGTGGTGAGGAAGGCTTCTAAACATGCCGAAAAGGTATCCACACTAAGAGATATTTGTATCATTTAACAGGAGGCATATGGGAGAAGTCTGCTTGCCAATCCATGGCTGGTAGAAGGTGCTGCATCTGGTGGGTAGGGATTTGAGGGGGTCAGATGTGGGAGTTAGAGTTTGCTCTTTGGTAGATATCACATGAGTCTGAAAGAGCTTTGAAGAATTGTCTGTTCTAGGGTTTGAAAGAGATGTGGTTTTGAAGGAAACAAAATAGAGCTTGGTTAGAGGGATGAAATAAAGAATGCAGGTATAAATGAATCTCTTGAGTGAGGGGGACTTGGTATGCTAAGAAAGGTGGGGGGTGGAATAGAGGTGTGGGTGTGTCAGGGCAATTTCACAGGCCAATTTATGAGTGTGATTAGGGAGATGTACTGTTTGTCTTTCTGATGGCCTTGGCATTGGATGAATGATTCCTTAAATGAGAGAAAAGTGACATCCAGAAGGTCTTGGATTAGAGAGGCATTAATAATTGGGGTCCCCTTTTTTGTAAGGTAGCCTCTATCCTTCCAAATTAGAATATATGAGTGGATGATTTTATAAGCATATTTTGAATCTGTATAAATGTTAATGGAAAGATCCTTAGCCAGAGTTAGGACTCGTGTAAGGGATGCTGGAAGGTGGTGCTTAGGGTCAAAGGTTTTGCTTCAATAAGGGTACAGGTTTGGGGGTTGGGGTGGCCCTGGATGATGGCATATCCTGATGCACGGGGTGAGGCATGACCTAAGTAAGTTACAGTCTGCTGACAGATCTGAACTTTGTCTTTTGAGACCCAATACCCCTAAGCAGATAAGGCATTGAGGAATTTTAGCAGTGTGTGCAACACAGATTTCATGGGAGGGACTACATAGGAGAAGGTCATCTACATACTGTAAGAGATGACTGGGATGGAGGCTTAGGGATGAGAGATCTCATTGGAGGGCCTGACCAAAGTAGTGGGGACTGTCCCTAAAACCTTGTGACAGGACTGTCCAGGTGAGTTGCTGAGCTAAAACAGTGTCTGGGTCCTCCTAAGTAAAAGCAAAAAGAGGATGTGAGCCTGGGTGTAGGGAGATGGTAAAAAAATCATCTTTAAGATCTAGGACAGTAACATTGGTTGCAGTAAGTGAGACAGAGGAAAGGAGAGTGTAAGGTTAGGGATGACTGGGTATGTGGTATAGTTGTCTCATTTATTTTTCTGAGGTCCTGGATTAACCCATAAGTTTCATTATGGTTTTAACCCCATTGATGGAGGTTTTGTGAGGAGAGTTGACAGGTGTTTAAAGTTGGGCCTTTAGGAGGCAGACAATTAAGGACTTAAGTCCCAGCCAGCTGGTAGGGGGTAGAGGGTATTGGTCTCAGGTTACATAGGAGTGAGGATTTTTAAAATCAACACAGACAGGCTCATGGTGTTGAGCAATTGAAGGCTGTTCAATGTCCCAAACTGAGGGGTTAATGGCAGCAGGGGGAAAGGGGAGGGTTTGGATTCCAGAGGTGCTTCCATGCAGGTTCAACTGGAGATTTAAAACATGGTTATTGTATCAAATGTGGGAATGTGGACCGAGACTTTGAATTTTGACATGACACCCATGTCAAGGAGAGGCATAGGGTATTCAGGGATGACTAAGAAAGAATGAGTAATCTTAAGGCTCCAAATTGGCAGAATAAAGGAGGGGTAGTTCTGGAATTGGAAGGGACACCTGAGGCCTCTATGACCATCATGTTAGACCTTTGCAGGAAATTAGAAGCAATAGGGGCGGGCCCCATTTCCAGAGACTTTGTGCCTAGCCACCATCCCAATCACCCTGGGTTCAATGGATGAATTGGCATTCCCAAGTGGGATAGATGAATCTGGGCCCCTTCATTATACCAACTGTAGAGTGGGAGTTGGGGTAGGTATTGGGTGCCCTATGGGGGCTCCAGTGTGTCCAAGATGCCAGTCCCATTTCCAATGACCTCACTGTCCACAGATAGAGCAAGCTTTTGTGGTGGCCTGGGTTTAAGGGCAGGCCCTGGCCCAGTGTCCTGGCTGGTTACACCTGATGCAGGTCCCAGATTTCTTTCTTCCATTGCAGGTTTTATTAGAGTGTGATAGGCTTGAAAGCAGGTGGCTGTTGAGGACAGAGGCTAAGAGCTGGCATTTTGTTCATCTCTCTTTCTCTTTCTCTCACTTGGCCACATCTTGCCTGTTGTTTAGTCTTCAACTATTTGTGTTGTTGTTGGGGTCCACTTGCTATTGATTTGAAGCATTAGTTTTCTGAAATCTGATATAAGATATAAGAAATCATCTCATTCTTGTGTTTGTTTTTTGGTGAAGGTTTGCTCTGGGTCCTATAATCAGCTTATTTTTGAACAGGTTCTATGTGTAGCTGAGAACAATGTGTATTCCCTTTTTATTGATCACAATGTTGTGTACATATTTGTTCTGTCCAGTTGATCTGTGGTTTAATTTCTGCTATGATTCCTTGTTGATTTGTGATTTGAAAGAGCTACACCAGGTTGTGCATGGCTCATGTTTGCTTCGTATGATGATTTCCATTCACTCTGTTTGATAAGTGTGTTTGTTTGAGACAACAGGTAGTTGAGTCTTGTTTTCAGTCACATAAACTATACTGCCTCATTTATTTGGTCAATTTGAAGTTAATATTAATAAGATATTGCCACTTATGATTTTGTTAGCTGAAATTTGCATTAGCTGTTTGTCGTAGTGGCAAAGCCATTCTAGTCCTTTTCAACTATATCAATCTAGTTATTAAGAAGCAGCAACTGTTTTTAAGTGAAATCTACCACATAATAATGCTCACAATGTTAATCACCTGATGTTCTTCATTAACTATTAAAAGTGATAATGTATATCTTAACTTTGATCATGACAAGAAATTTAAATTAGCATCTGTCACAGTCAGATCCACACTGCTGGGATGAACCTCCAAACCAGACACAGTTTATGAGAAGAACAGGATTTATTGAAGCTTACAGTTTCAGGGGAAGTTCCATCATGGCAGAAGAGGCTGGCCCCCTTTCATTGTCCATGAGGAGAGAAATACCACCAGGAGCACCACAAGCAAAACAATCCAGGAACCTGAGGGAGAGCTCAAGCACTCTGCATGTCTTTACACTATATTTCAGATCCACTCCAAACATACCTTAGGGCTGGACCCTAGGATATACCCACAGTGACACCTCTTTCAGCCAGATATATTTAAGTACAAGAAGCCTTAATAAAAATCAATCTATTGGGGGAGATCCATTCAATCTTCTACAACATCTTTGGAGGTTCAGGAGATGGCTCAGGAGTTAAAAGTGCTTGCTTGCCACACCTGCCAATCTCAGCTCCCTCCCGTAGATGTAAAGCATGAAACACGTGGCAAATGCATTCGGTATTCACTTGCAGTAGCAAGAGTCCCTGGTGTTCCCATCTATACAGGTGCATATGCATGCAGATGATTCATGAATTTATAAACTTTTTGACTTAGTGTCTTTTCACAGATTTTTAAAAATTATTTTATTTATCTTTGGAGAGAGACACAGAGAGAGAGAGACAGAGAGGGAGGAGACAGATAATGGGCGTGCCAGCAGTCTCAGCTGTTGTGAATGAAATCCAGATGTGTGTGCCCCCTTGTGGGCAAGTGTGGCATTGCACCCTTGTGTCACTTTGCATCTGTCTAAACATGGGACCTGGAGATTGGAACTGGGTTCTTAGGCTTAGCAGGCAGGCACCTTAACCGCTAAGCCATCTGTCCAGCCCCTTTTCACAGATTTTTAAAGTTAGATAATTGACATAATTACTTTCTTATTATTTATAAGTATTTTTTTCTGAGTGTGGAACATGTATGGTTTATGTACATGTCTGGCTAGCTGTGCATTCCCCATGCACATGTAGTTGGAGGTCAGAGAAAGAATAGGGTGTCCACCTCTATTGTTTTTGTGCTCCTGATTATCTTTTGATAATCCTGGAGCTTGTGAGGTTTTAGTTAGACTGGCTGATCAGTGAGCACCAGTGGTCCTTCTGTCTCTGACCCTCTCAATACTGGGGCAACAAGTATGTGAGACGTTGCCTCATTGTTTAAATTTAGGTCTTCATGCTTGTGCAGTATGAGCTTTTCATGAGGAACCATATACCTCCTCAGCTTCCCTTAGTCTTATATATGTCTTAGAGAGGTCTAACCAGTTGAAACAAAATAGAACATTTATATATCAAAGATTCAACAATGAACTTACACATTGTTGAGATGAGCTATTGTAAAGTTTCATTAAAATAATAAATGAAAACATGAGCCTTGTAATAGAGATTTAGGTAAATGTGTCTTCCTATGTAAGAGGTAGCCTGTAGAGAATAGGTGCCCTTACAAATGGAAATTCCTTTTTCCATGAGTTTTGAAATAGTCAAATAAAATTGTTAGTCACATTTTGGAAAGCTATATACACACATCCTTTTAATATAACTCATTTTAAATTAAATACAGCTCTCCAGTGATTTCAGTAGAAAAATAATATCTGTTGACATTCTGAAGTCTTCTATTTATGTTTTGACAGATAACAGTCAGCAGGTTTCCCAAATATGGGGAATTTAAAATGTTAAGTGTGACTGGGCCATCAAAGAAGTGGGCTGGAGAGTGGTTAAAGGTACTTGCTTGCAAAACCTGATGCACTTTAGAGGCTGAAGTAGTAAGATTGTTATGAATTTGTGATGCAGAATGAGTTACATTTCAGCCTGGGCTCAAGTGAGACCCTGCTTCATAAAAAGCCAAAAAGAAACTGAGAAAGGTTCTTTGATAAAACACATAAATCTTAAAACATAATAGGAGGCTGTACATGATAACTGGACCTCTCTGTTACACAAAGCAGATTCTGGTGCCAGAAACCTTACTGAATGGTCTCTGCAAGGGCACATGCCTGTAATTTTTTGTATGAATCCCCAGACTTATTGAGGCTTTAAAAAAAATTATTTGATTTTTTTTTTTTGGGAGAGAGACACAGAGAGAAACAGAGAGGAAGAGGAAGACAGATAGAGCTGGGTGCGGCAGCAGTCTGTCTGCTGCTGTGAACAAAATCCAGATGTGTGCGCCCCATTTGTGGTCAAGTGACTGCACCCATCAGCATCACTTTCATCTGGCTAAACATGGGACCTGGAGACTGGAACCGCTGGAGATTGGAACCAGTGTTCTTAGGCTTAGCAGGCAGGCGCCTTAACCGCTAAGCCATCTCTCCAGCCCTTGAGGTGTTTTTTTTTTAATTTGAGAAAGAAAGGCAGAGTGACAGAGAGAAACAGACACAGAGAGAAACATGGAGAGAGTGGGCATAACAGGGCCTCTAGCCACTGCAAACGAACTCCAGATGTATGCAGCCCTCTTGTGCATCTGGCTTATGTGGGTCCTGGAGCATCAAACCAGGATCCATTGGCTTTGCAGGCAAATGCGTTAGCCACTAAGCCATCTCTCCAGCCCCATCAAGGGTTTTTGAACCTCCCACAAGACATCAGAGCCTAGTGAAGGGATTAAAAATTAGTTATTCAAAATTAATACTTTCTGTTCCTTATCTAAATAAGAGTTTGACTTTTATATTTTCTAGCACTCAAATGGTAATATACTTTCCTCTATGAATATAGAATGTATATATAGAATATAATACTACATCATATTATTTGTGTAGAAGTGTATGTAACAGAACTAACCTATCAAAAGGTGATCCTGCATTTTATTTTGGATGTCTTGACCTTTGCAGATCTGCAGATAGAAAACATTTTCAGTTCTTGCAAATTGTAACTTTCTGGTCATCAGAACAATTATTTCTAATCTCTCAAAATTTCTTTTTGGCTTTTTTTTTTTTTTTGGTCTGCCCTCTGCTTTAATTTAATTCTTTTAATCTCCTTGACCTATGTGATCAGCATGAATACTGATAATTCTCCAATCTTTTAATCATAAGGGCCAAGATGTAATCTCAAGTTTATGGCTGAGAACTCCCTGCATTCCTCATCTTTGCAGTTCTTTTTTCTTCTTACCTGGTTTTCATTAATTGACTGATGCCCATTGTGATTGGACTCTTGACTGCCATGTCATTGTGACCCTTTGTTTCCAATTATTACATGCTTGGAATAACCCAGATAATCCATTGCCATTTTAATTTTACTGGACTTGCCCAAACCACCTGTCTGATTATTACTTCCTTAAAGTGGCCCAGCCCTAAGGCAAGGGGGACCACATAGCAAATAATTCCAGTTCCCACATCCTCCCAAAATATGCCCTAGGATTTTTGACCTGCAGGATCAGAGCCCTTCTCAGGATGCCTTGAATAAAGTCTGTTCATGTCTTCCTGTGTTTTTAAATATAATTCTGAATTGTATTTTTATTTACTATGCCATCATTTTCAGGAGCAGACTTTACATCTGGTTTCATAATTCACTTACACTCAAATTCTAATATACATTATGTACTTTGAACTGGTTTTTAAATAAACAACACTGCAGATATTACTTCTGGTTTTAGTTAGTCATGACTTAGATACTCAGGAGTCATAACATAGACTGTAAGTTCTCAAGGCCAGCATTGTTTCATTGTGGCAGGCAATGCTCCATCAAGGAGAAAGGGGACAGATTCTCCCCAACAAGATGAAGATATAATATTTAACTAATAAGATAATTATAAAACCCATTAAAAGCCTGTGTTTATCAAGACAGGCTAATGGTTCAGAGATTCTAGGTTTAATAATGCAGATCACCTAATTATGATATTTGGCAAGAGTTTATTGGGAGGGTTGATTGAAGGATGGGTTAAAAGTTTGCCTACTGTGTGTGACCTGGAGTTATCTAAGTTCCCATTTATTAAGGAAGAACACACTCTTGTATACTAGTAGATGAATTTCATTGTCTAAAGACACTATTGAACTAGTATAACAATTTGATATTTAAATACTGAGTAGTAATGGGGAAAATACTACCTTTTAAAATCTTTTCATTTGTAACTGCCCAAAATATATCCAGTGTACCATGATGAAAATCCTCTCCCACCACCATCTATTTTCTTCCTCCAAAATCCAATCTACATTGATTCCCTTCTTCTTTCCAATTAGTTTGTCTTTATTTTCATTTATTTCCCTCTTGTTGTGCAAGTTTTGTAGATGGCATCAGTGACTGAGAGGTTGTTAATGTGAAGGGCAATTTTTGTCTGGAATTTTTTCACTTAAAATTCTTTATTTTTTGGACTTTAAATGTATGTTCTTATTTTAGTACAAGCTGACCTGGAATTCACTATGTAGTCTCAGCATACCTAAAACTTATGGTGATCCTCCTACATTTGCCTTCCTAATGTTTGGATTAAAGGCCTGTACCACCATGCCCAGCTCTCACAATTCTTCATCCACCACTTCCACAATGGTTCCTGAACCTTGCAGTATGTGATAGCGATATTTCAATTAGTACTGAATATTCTGTCAATTTTCAGCAATTTTGGTGTGCTTTGAATCAACCTAATTTAACCACCATATGAAAAAGAGTCTTCTCTAGCCAAAAGTGAGAGTACCAGTAATATATGGGCATGAACATATTTAGAAGGCAGTTTGGTGGGAATAATATATCAAATTAACAATACAAGAGAAGTAGTTCTCCCCTAATATGACCTGCTGTGGTGGTTTGATTCAAGTGTCTCCCATAAACTTAGGTGTTCTGGATTGTGTGTCCCCAGCTGGTCAGAATTTGACAATTGAAGCCTCCTGGAGGCACTGTGTTGTTATAGCCACCTTTCCCTTGCCAGTGCTTGGTAGACTCACCTGTTATTGTTTTGCATCTGATGTCATCAGGGAGGTGATGTCCACCCTCTGCTCATTACATCATTTTCCCCTGCCATCTTGGAGCTTCCCCTCAAGTTTATAATCCAAAATAAATCCCCTTTCCCCACAAGCTGCTCTTGGTCAGCTGTGTTCTGCAATCAATGTGAAACCAAAAGCAACACCTCCCCAGCTAAGGGCTTTTGATTAAGTATTCAGCACCAGGCAGAAATTCCCTCTTATGGAGTAGGCCTCAAGTATAAACAGAGAGCAGCTGGTTTCCCCCATAATAGGCATAGCACTATTGTACCAGTTAATACATTTGACCTAGTTGACCATCAGTAAAACTTGCATGGTTCACCACAGGGTAACATCATTGATTACTTTTCTCTGGCAACAGGTTACATAGCTCTTTCCAGTACATTGACAGCCAGCTAACTGGGTGGAGGCTTCCAGCTTTGCTGCAGCTTGATTTCCCAGTGTCCTGCATCTCACACATGTGGTGTCTTTAGCAATAGTCTTACCATCTGATTCTGAAGGATCTTGGCAATGTCTGAAATCTTCTATGGCATCAGTATTTTATAGCTAGCAGTCAGTGGAAGCCAACCCACCCTAGCACAGAATTTTTCCAACAACAATGCTTTGCTTCTGGGTACAACAATATATATGTCCATAAGTTACTTCTGCTCAAACTCTATTTTAATATATATATGACTAGCTAGCAAATAAATAGGTTGTAAATATAATTTATCTGTTAGTAAATCATTAGAGTTCAAGAGAAGTGAAAAAGTACCCTATTTTTTGCACTATTTGTAATACATATTTGAGCCAAGATGTTTCAGATTGTGTGTGTTCATTGAATTGGAGTTGCATGGCATAGTAGTAGCATGTACTGTGCAATGTATTTGTATGGGTTTGCAACATAAGCTGCAGTGAAGTTGACTGGCAACATTGTAGATTGGTTCCAAAACACCTTGAATTCATTGTTTATAATATATTTTATTATGAATTAATATTTGGTTATTTTTTGTACAGAATCCTTTCAGGTTTGCCATATTTATTATGACCCCTACATTCATGATCAGACTCCATATGGAGTCAAAATCCACAACTTTATTAAGAGCTTCTATTCCACTATTTGTGTTAGGAATTGAACCCATGGCCTTGTATCTTCTGGGAAGGCAGTGTACCACAATGTTATGACACAAGCCCTAATATATGTCTTTCCATTCTTTTTTTTCCTTTTTAACAAAAACTAATCTTACTTGTTTGAATCACTACAGCATGATGGAGGTATGATATTTATCTTGAGTTTTTTCTTCCATGATACACCATATAAACTTTGTGCTTATTGAATAAGTTCCTACCAAGATACATATAGAAGAGTGAAGTCTAATTTGCTAGTTCCTCTTTTGTAATCTTGGGTTGAAGAGAAATATCTCATTATAGGAGCTGGTGTCATTTGAAGACATAGCTGTGGACTTCACCTGGCAAGAGTGGCAGCACCTAGATGTTGTTCAGCAAAACCTTTACAGAGATGTGATGCTGGAGAACTACAGAAGCCTGATGTTCTTGGGTGAGTTAAACTCCCATGAATCTCTAAGTAGCAATTCCTTTCTTTTTTATTGATAAGTATAGTCATTATTACTAATATTTAGTATTGTTTTGATATTGTACTCTTAAACTGACATACTTAATGGAGCATATTATATTGATCAAAGTTGCTTTATAGTACACTTATAGGTAGTAACACAAGTCTGTCAGATCACACATTAGTTGTATGGGGAGCACTGAAAAATTCTTGTAGCTATTTTGAAATACTAATGTAAGTGTTGCCAGATGCATGCTAACTTATTACTGTGATATACAACATATGAAGTTATTTCTTGCAAATGCACCCAGTTAATATTAACCATGCTTGTTCTATCCCTTTTCTTCTACTAATTTTCCATATTCTAATTATTACTTGTTTTGTTTTCTGCCTCTATTATGTAAACTGGGACTTGCAAGTATAATGAGAACATGCAGAATTTTTTTTCTGTGTTTGTAATACTTTATTTATATCCCATGACTTTTCTGGGGGAAGTGAAATAATATCTATTCACTCTAATTATAGAGGAATTTGATAGCCCAAAGGAAAAATCATAAATTCCTCTTTCTGAATGTGTTTATTGAGTTACTTAGAAAGCAAATTCTTCTATGATACACATTTGTATTGCCAAGAAATCAAACCCTAATCTGTTTTTATCATTTATCTACACATTACCCATTGGAATATCAAGTGAGAAATTTATGGCATTTATTTCTGGCTATTGAGTATTGATATTATATTTCCATTATCATAGAATTATGTAAGTCATGCAGCTTTCTTGATTTCTTTATTACAATTGTGTTGAAAATATCTTGGAAGTCAGTAGAGCTGCTTTGATTTAAAATGATGTCAGTCATTTCAAAACCAGAGGAAATATCTATATTTCTTCATATAATGTCTTCAGTTATATTCATATCACCATTTTTAATGTATTTATATGGAGACTGGATTTCCCTCTACTCTAGGTTATCCTTGAGGGCACTCTGTAGCCAAGATTTTCCTCAAAATCTTAGTGATTCTCCTGCCTTAGGTACTCAATTGTCTGCAGTAAAGTAGTATGCCAACACACCTGGCTCCACTTCTCCTTAGAGTCTTTTTTTCCTCTATATATCCATTTGACCTACAGATAAGGACATTTTTGTGGTCTCCATTGTGATTTGCATGGTCTTTGTTTATTGTACTTACCATATATTTCAGCTAAGCCTTTATCTTTTTTTTATGCTTTGAAATGAACCTAGAGGTTCATACATCCTGGAAAAGTGCTCTATCACTAAGCTGTTTTTCATCACTAATACTTCAATAGTGTATTGTCAATGAGTGGTGGATAAGTAATTTCATTGTTACCCAGTCATTAGTATCGAGGCCCTCTGTTATATATAGTATTACATGTTACATTACAGTCATTTGTTGATGTATGCAAAAATTTTATTTTTTAATTTTGTTTTAATGTGTGTGTGTGTGTGTGTGTGTCAGCCTGTCTGTGTGTGTAAGGGTCATTGCATTCACTGTGCCTTATTCAGTGATCCTTATTTTTTGATTATTTGCATTTCATTTGTTTTTACTCTTAGTATATGAGGCCCTTTATTATAAACATTCTTCTTACATTATAGTCATTTGTTGATTTATTAAATTTTTATGAGTTATTTTTTTAGTTGTGTGTATCTTTTTTTTTACTTAGTTTCAAAAATTTTATTCATTTATTTTAGTAAAAACAAAACAAAAGAAAGAAACAAAAAGACAAAAATTGGCATATTATTTCAAATGAGTGTTAAAGGTCCATTTGCCACTGAAACAAACTCAGATGTTACTACCTTTGGCATCTGGCTAATGTGGATACTGGGGAATTTAATCTACTTCTTTTGGCTTTGCAGGCCAGTGCCTTAACTGCTAAGGCATCTCTCCAACCCTTGTTTTCTTTTTTTTAAAAAATTCATTTCTTTAGTTGAACTCTTTTCCCACATTTCTCCCTTGTTCTTTTTATGGCCACTCTCTCTTTGTTCCACTTATCACTAATGCTATTTGTTGTCTTTCTATTTTCATTATGATCCCCTTTCATGATGTTCTATTCGTTTAATGTTCTTTTTAAACCATTGTTTAATATTTTTGTCCCAGAACATGTGAGGCTGAGGTAGAAGAACCTCCATGAATATAGGACAGCCTTTGGCTCCATGAAGAAAACTGTTCTTGGTCAGATATTGAAAAATGTTTTCTCAATATCTTGTATAAACAAAATTCCCTAGAAAAGAAAAACAAAAAAAATAAAAATATTGTATTATTTCATGCTGTTAATGTCACTTGAGTGAAATAAGTTCAATAGTAACTTTCAGGGAAATATTCCAAAATGAACACAAGAATATAAATTTTATCAAAGCTAAAATTGCAGTTCACCTAGTAGAGATCAGTTGTAGAAATGCAGCTGTATTGTACAATGTCCACCAAATATAACATTTGACACAATTTGTACATTATTTCCCAATTACAGGGAACTGTATGACCAAACCACATTTGATCTTGAAGATTAGAACAAGTTAGATGGAATTTTCACCATGGAATGTGTGAAAGTTAAGAAAAACTGAAAAAAGGTAGAATTGAAATGTATGATACCAAAATTAGAACACTTCTTGTGCAATGTGTATGAGAAGAATGTAGATGACTAATTATATTACATTTGTGAAATTTAGGAAGTATGTGATGGATTAAAAATGAACATTTGGACTTTTCACAGTGCAAAGAAAAGTAAGAAATAGTAATTTCCAATCTCATGTTCTAGATGAAAATAAAATGTAAAGCCAAAAAAAAACATAAGACCAGAATGGACAACAAAGATCTCAATGCAAAGAGTGTCATCTGTAGTGTTTTTTAGTAATGTGTCTCTTGCAGGCATTAATAGAGATTAACCTGACACAAAGGTGTAACAACAGACTCAAATGAGAACTTATGTGTGAATGAAACAAGAAGAAATACTCAATGAATGTAGGAATGGAGAATTGCTGACTTGAAGTCAATTTTTAAGGTTTTAACTTATGTGTTGAGATGGTCACAGAATTGCTTACAGTGAAAAAAGTATAGGAATGGAGAATTGCTATTATCAAGTTTAAGCAGACATCTTTTGTTTATTTGAAAACATGACTTTGAAAATTATGAACACAGGTGTATTGAATGGGTGGAAATCTTCAAATGTAGAATGATTAATTGATATTTCATTTAATTTAAACCTTAAATTGAGCTAAGTATGGCAAAATCATGGTTTTTCTCTGTCTGATGACTCTGAAAATCAATGAGTGCATTTTTTAACATGGAATAAATGTGGGAATTTGATGATTCTTATCAATCTCATCAGGTTCTAGTAAAATTTTGAAGTGAGCTAATATAAAATTGTTTGGTTTTTCAGAACACAATATTGTAATAATAATTTCTAATTTTTGTTTTTTACAACAATTAGAATTATGAAGTCTCATATTTTCTTAATGTTTCACCTGCCCAGACATTTTTCAAGAACATGCATGCTATACAACATCAATCTTGAAGCCATAATGAAAAATTAAGGAACACTTCATTTCAAACAACACACCTGGAATTATTCTATTTTTTTATTGAATACAATGTTTCACAATTAATAATTTTTGATTAATCATTTTCATACATTAACAGTGCCTAGAATGGCTATTTTAGTTATAAAAACCATCATTTCCACTAATGTGGTTTGAAGATCACATCCAGCTTTTTTTTTGGAAGAAAATATAATGATTATACTAATTAATTTACTATATTTTGCTTCAAAAATATAAAAAAATGTATATATGAGTCTGTTACCCAATTTGAAAAGAAACACATCTTCTCTTTGTCTTTTTTCTACATTCAACAGATAATTGATGAGGTAATATGCTACTAATATAATTAATAAATTTTGTTTCTTTTTACTTCATGTTTATATATTCATTCATAAAATTCAACAGGTGATAATGTGAAACAAAAAGGGTAATGTACTGAATGTGAAAATAACTTCATTGAAAAAATTAATAAAAATAACTGTCAAAAATCTAACATAGGTTAAAATCATTGATAATGGGATGAAAAACATGAATATGTAAACAGTTAAAGGCAGGTTACTTAGATGAATCAATAACAAAAAAAAAATAAAATCTATATAAGGTACTGTTGAAATCTGCACATTAAACATAAAATAAGGTGATTTGTGCATAAGAAAAAACACATGGAAAATTATATCAATGTATGTGCAAAAAAAAAAACTGTTAAAAATAAAAATTCACATAATAGAATAAATATAAAAACATAATTTGAAAATATTTGCTCATGTAATCATATTAAAAAAATATGAGAAGTTATTGAAAATGTGGAAAATGGGAAAAAAAATTTTCTTTAAGTCAAACTTAAATGAAATCTGAATAAAAACATCATAAAAAATGAAAGTAAAATAAAAAGTAAATCACTTTGAATGTCTCTGAATGTGGAAAAAATTTGCTGAGTCAAGTCAAACACACAAGAAGAAACTTTTAGAGAATAAACAAAGAAGAAAAGCCAAAATCATGTACTAAAATAATTATTTTGAGTTATCTTTTCAAAAATTAATAATGCATCAAATAATAGAACAGGTGTAAACCATATTTGTTTAATGAATGTGGAAAAAATTCTCTGAAAGTTTGTATCTCAATAATTGCTCAGAAAGAAACAGGTTATATGAATGTACTGAATGTTTCAAAACAATGCTCAAAATCATCTTAATATCATCATCTTCACACAATTGAAAAACATATTTGAATGTACACATGAATGTGGGAAAACCTTCATCTCCAAGTCATACCTCAGAATAATCAGAAAGAACTCACACAGGTGAAAGCCATATGAATGTACTGAATGTGGAAAAAGCTTTCATCTTTGTAGTCAAAATTAATGTTCATCAGAAAACTCACACAGGTGAAAAGCCATATGAATGTACTGAATGTGGGAAAGCCTTCATCTCCAAGTCAAAACTTAATAAGCATCATTCACACAGGTGAGAAACCATATGAATGTACTGAATGTGGGAAAGCCTTCATCTCCAAGTCAGATCTTAATAAGCATCACAGAACTCACACAGAAAAGCCATATGAATGTACTGAATGTGGGAAAGCCTTCATCTCCAAGTCAGAAATAAGCATCAGAGAACTCACACAGGTGTGAAAGCCATTGAATGTACTGAATGTGGGAAAGCCTTCATCTCCAAGTCAGATCTTAATAAGCATCACAAACTCACACAGGTGAAAAGCTATATGAGTGTACTAAATGTGGAAAAGCCTTCATCTCCACATCAAGTCTTAATAATCATCAGAGAACTCACACAGGTGAAAAGCCATATGAATGTACTGAATGTGGGAAAGCCTTCATCACCAAGTCAGATCTTAATAAGCATCAGAGAACTCACACAGGTGAGAAGCCATATGAATGTACTGAATGTGGGAAAGCCTTCATCTCCAAGTCAAATCTTAATAAGCATCAGAGAACTCACACAGGTGAGAAGCCATATGAATGTACTGAATGTGGGAAAGCCTTCATCACCAAATCACATCTTAATAATCATCAGAGAACTCACACAGGTGAGAAGCAATATGAATGTACTCAATGTGGGAAAGCCTTCATCTCCGAGTCAGATCTTAATAGGCATCAGAGAAGTCACACAGGTGAGAAACCATATGAATGTACTCAATGTGGGAAAGCCTTCATCTCCAAGTCAAGTCTTAAAATCATCAGAGAACTCACACAGGTGAAAAGCCATATGAATGTACTGAATGTGGGAAAGCCTTCATCACCAAGTCACATCTTAATTCATCAGAGGATTCATACAGGTGAGAAGCCATATAAATGTACACAATGTGGAAAAGCCTTCATCACCAAGTCACATCTTAATAATCATCAGAGAACTCACACAGGTGAAAAGCCATATGAATGTAGTAAATGTAGGAAGGCCTTTGTCTGCAAGTCATATCTTATTGAGCATCAGAGAACTCACATGGGTGAAAAACCATATGAATGTACTGAATGTGGGAAAGCCTTCATCTCAAGTCACAGCTAAAAAGCATCAGAGAATTCATACACAGGTGAGAAGCCATATGAATGTACTGAATGTGGGAAAGCCTTCATCTCAAGTCACAGCTTAAAAAGCATCAGAGAACTCACACAGGTGAAAAGCCATATGAATGTACTGAATGTGGGAAAGCCTTCATCTCCAAGTCACAGCTAAAATTCATCAGAGAACTCACACAGGTGAAAAGCCATATGAATGTACTGAATGTGGAAAGCCTTCATCTCAAGTCACAGCTAAATAATTCATCAGAGAACTCACACAGGTGAGAAGCCATATGAATGTACTGAATGTGGGAAAGCCTTCATCAAAATAAGTCACAGCTAAAAATTCATCAGAGAATTCACACAGGTGAAAGCCATATGAATGTACTGAATGTGGGAAAGCCTTCATCTTCAAGTCACAGCTTTCATCAGAGAACAAATACAGGTGAAAGCCATATGAATGTACTGAATGTGGGAAAGCCTTCATCTCCAAGTCACATCTTAATAAGCATCAGAGAACTCACACAGGTGAGAAGCCATATGAATGTACTGAATGTGGGAAAGCCTTCATCTACCAAGTCACATCTCACTATGCATCAGAGAACTCACACAGGTGAAAAACCATATGAATGTACTGAATGTGGGAAAGCCTTCATCTTCAAGTCACATCTCACTGTCATCAGAGAACTCACACAGGTGATGCCATATGAATGTACTGAATGTGGGAAAGCCTTCATCTCAAGTCACAGATGATTCATCAGAGAATTCAGGTGAAAAGCCATATGAATGTACTCAATGTGGAAAAGCTTTCATCTCCAAGTCATCACTCACTAGCCATCAGAGAACTCACACAGGTGAAAAGCCATATGAATGTACTGAATGTGGGAAAGCCTTCATCTCCAAGTCAGATCTCAATAAGCACCAGAAAACTCATACAAGTGAGAAGCCATATGGGTGTACTGAATGTGGGAAGGCTTTCATCTTCAAGCCACAGCTAAAGATTCATCAGAGAATTCATACAGGTGAGAAGCCATATGAGTGTACTGAATGTGGGAAAGCCTTCAACTCCAAGTCAGGACTTAATATGCATCAGAAAACTCACACAGGTGAAAAGCCATATGAATGTACTCAATGTGGGAATGCCTTCATCTCCAAGGCAGGTCTTAATATGCATCAAAAAACTCACACAGGTGAGAAACCATATGAATGTAGTAAATGTGGTAAAGCCTTCATCTCCAAGTCATGTCTCATAATTCATCAGAGAATTCATACAGGTGAGAAGCCATATGAATGTAGTCAATGTGGGAAAGCCTTCTACTGCAAATCAAAGCTCACTATGCACCAGAAAACTCACACAGGTGAGAAGCCATATAAATGCACTGAATGTGGGAAAGCCTTCATCACCAAGGCAGTGCTTATTAACCATCAGAAAACTCACACAGGTGAAAAGCCGTTTAGGTGTACTGAATGTGGGAAGGCTTTCATCTTCAAGCGACAACTAAAGGTTCATCAGAGAATTCATACAGGTCAGAAGCCATATGAGTGTACTGAATGTGGGAAAGCCTTCTTCTCCATATCAGGTCTCAAATTGCATCAGAAAATTCATACAGGTGAAAAGCCATATGAATGTACTAAATGTGGGAAAGCCTTCATTGCCAAGTCACATCTTAATAAGCATCAAAGAACTCACACAGGTGAGAAGCCATATGAATGTAGTGAATGTGGGAAGGTCTTTGCCTCCAAGTCATATCTTATTGAGCATCAGAGAACTCACACAGGTGAAAGTCCATATGAATGTACTGAATGTGGGAAAGCCTTCATCACCAAGTCAGATCTTACTAAGCATCAGAAAACTCACACAGGTGAAAAGCTGTATGGGTGTACTGAATGTGAGAAGGCTTTCATCTTCAAGTCAAAACTAATGATTCATCAGAGAATTCATACAGGTGAGAAGCCATATGAGTGTGCTGAATGCAGGAAAACCTTCATCTCCACATCATATCTCAGTAGGCATCAGAAAACTCACACAGATGGAAAGCCATATGAATGTACTAAATGTGGGAAAGCCTTCATCTCCAAGTCAGGTCTTAAAAAGCATCAGAGAACTCACACAGGTGAGAAGACTTATAAGTGAACTAAATGTGGTAAAAGCTTCATCTCCAAGACACATCTCCCTCTGCATTAGAGAACTCCCACAGGTGAAAAGCCATAAGAATTTACTGAATATGGGAGAGCTTTTATTGCCAAGTCAGGTCTTTATAATCATCAGAAAATATAGGAAAACTTATTTATAAGTCAAATGTTGTTAAACATTACAAAACACACATGTAAATATATTGAGTGTAGAAAAGCTTTCATCAAATCACAGCCCACTATGCATCAGAAAACTCACATAGGAAATAAACTATGTGAATATAACAAATGTGGAAATACATTCATATTACAGTGATTATTATAGTAATGAATGTATGAAAGCTTTTTACAGGAGTCACAACTCAGTGTGCATCTTAGATTGGTGAAAAGCCTTATGAATGTACTAAAAGTGAGAAAACCTTTTTACTGAAGTCATAAGTCACAGATTATAAGAGAACACACAGGTCAGAAGCAAGTGAATATAATAAATTTGAGAAATATTTTTTATGGAAGTCAACACAAATTTTACATTAGAGAATTAATATAGCAGAGAAATCAGAAACCATATGAATGTAAATGTGGAAATACATTCATCTCCCAATTACAGCTCAGTTGCATCAGAAAACTCACACAGGTGAGAAACCGTATAAATGTAATTCATGTGTAAAAGCTGTTATCTGTCCATCACAACCTACTTAGTATGAGGGAATTCATAAAACTTATGAATTATGTGAATGCAATGAATGTTGAAAACCTGCATATAATATTCATGAATCTGAAAAAAATGCACTTTACTATTTAAGTAATACCTTAGTGAATTTCTGAAAACATTTCAAAATTCTTCTTTTGTAATTGGTTTCTGGGAAGTATATTGATTGATTTAGAACTTACATTTGAGGAGCCATGCAATGATGTAACCAAAGCTTAATGGGCAATTGTGATGTTTGAAAAAACTAAAAGCAGAATGAAGCGTAAGGATAAGAAATTTTGATAGTAGTAATTTGTGTGAGGAGTACTTGCTGGGTTCTGACCAGTTACTGGGAATTGGAAGAATGTTGAATTTAAAGGAATCATCTGTTATCTTACAGAGGAAATTTGAGAATTTGAATCTCAAGACAGAGAAGCATCATTTGCTGCAACTGCCACTCTAAAAGAGATTTCCATCTTTGATGATGGGAACCCTGATATGTATTAGAACAGTATGAGTAGTGCTGGCCAGTCTGAAAATAGGAGAGGTGTGTGATAACAGTTCTAAAGGTTATTATTCTTCTGTTTTGGTCCCTCAGCTTATATTGCTTTTGGATGTAGAACAAAGGCAGGGAAGTAGGTACAAGAAGAACACAAAGCCTTTGGATTGCTACTTTGCAACTAACGGAAGTCTTTAAGTTCTTGTGTGGAAATGCTATGATGCCAAAAATGGGCTGGAGAGATGGATTAGCAGTTAAGGCACATGCCTGCAAAGCCAAAGGACCCCAGTTTGATTCTCTAGGTCCCACATAAGCCAGATGCAGAAGGAGGTGCACACATCTGGAGTTTGTTTGTAGTGGCTACAGACCCTGGCCTGCCCATTCTCACTCACTCTCTTTCCCTCTCTTTGTCTCTAATAAATAAATAAAAACAAAATCCTTTTTAAAAGTTTTTAAAAATGGAGCTGTGAAGACAAAAAATATTTCAGTGTAGCTGTTTAAATTTTCTGGGAATTTTCACTGAGGAAGGTTGCTCATGCTGGCATAGTTTAATTTCCCCATAAAACTAGCTTTCAGGGCTGGAGGGGATATATTTGGAGACCAAGTGACTTAGTTGCTCAAGTTCCTTAGGTAAAGCTGCAAGGTTTTAGGTTTGTCCTGTTTGTTTTCCCAATTGTATTGCTTCAGCATTTCCTTGCTATGCCTTCTTTTTCCAATGGAAATGTTTACTGTGTTTCATTATGTGTTAAAAATGAATAACTGTAATTTGAGCTAATAAGTTCAAAGTTTATAGACTTTCTGGCTTCTCATTTGAGATGTTGGATTTTTGAATTTTAAGCAGTATTATATTTGCTAGAGACCATGGAGACTTTTATATCAGAATAAATGCATATGTAGTCATAAAATAGTCATGGGTTTATGTGGGCTGGTGGCAAAATTTGGATGTTTGAATGCAAAGTTTGTCTGCTAGCCTCATGTTTTTGTTCAATTTTTGTTTACCTGGAATTCATTATGTACTCTCAGGTATGCCCCTAACTCACAGTAATCTATCTACCCATGTTTTCCGAGTGTGGTAATTAAAAGCATGTGCCAGTATGTTCAGATGTTATTGGTTTTTTAATGTATGTTATTGATATACAATGTAATGAATGTAAGAATATTATCTGAAAAATGATTAGTACAATGTTTTCAAGGATTTAGTAGCTGGTTAATTGGGTAAAGTGTATACCATGCAAGCATGAGGGGGTGACTTTGGATTACCAGTAGCCATGTAACAATGCTAGTTGTGGGGTTGGTGAAATTGGTCAGTGATTAAGGTACTGCCTGCAAAGCCCAGTGACTGATGATTAATTCCCCAGTACCTACATAAAGACTGATAGAGAGTGTCACATGCATCTGGAGTTTGTTTGCAGCAGATGGAGGCCATGGCATAAACCTTTTCTTTCTTTTCTGTCTCTCTTTGCCCTTACAAATAAAAATTAAATGTACAAAATATTTTTTAAATACTGGATGTGGTTGTTCATGGGTGTAATTCCATAAAAAAGCAAGAACAGGGCTGGAGAGATGGCTTAGCGGTTAAGGTGCCTGCCTGCTAAGCCTAAGAACCTGGTTCCAATCTCCAGGTTCCACGTTTAGCTGGATGCAAAGTGACACAAGGGCGCAATGCCGCACTTGCCCACAAGGGGGCACACACATCTGGATTTCATTCACAGGAGCTGAGACTGCTGGCGCACCCATTCTCTGTCTCCTTCTCCCTCTCTGTCTCTCTCTTTGTCTCTTTCCAAAAATAAATAAAATAATTTTTAAAAAAAGCAAGAACACAAGGAATCCTGCAATCTCACTATTTAGTTTGTTTCACAGAATTGATGAGCTCTGAGTTCAACAAAGGGTTTAGTATAGATATATCTAATCTCCCAATGTCTAAAACTGGAATTTTCTTGATATAAAATTTCTATAACAAGCAGTAACATTTTGTAGCCATTCTCTTAAACATAGAAGCAAAAGTTTTAAACAAAATCTTTGCAAATAGAGGCAAGAATGCATCCAATATATCACTTATGACAGCAGGAAGAGTATATTCTACATTACATGGATGAATCATAAGGTGTGGTTTTTTGTAATACTGTGCTTGTTGCAGTCAGGTTTGCATTGGTGGCAGAAATCACCCGACCAAGGCTATAATACCCATAAGCCCTCCCCCAACAATACAGTCTTTCAAGGATATGTTAATTCCCAAATCTCCATCAGCTTGGAACATAGCATTCAGAAAACAAGTTTATGGGGGACACCAAAATCAAATGACCACATTCCACCCCTGACCCCCATTATCTGATAACCCTAACCCTACATAATATAAAACACAATGCCTTCAATCCAACTTTAAATACACATAGATTTATCTATCCTAATGATGTTCAAACATGGCCATAGTCAAAGATCTTTTAAAGGAGCTGTAATAGCAAAATATCCCTCCAAAAACATAGTGGCTCAGAATAAACACACTGCAAAAGATGGCATTGGACATAAAAAATATTCAACCAATACAAGATTTAAACACAGTTAACATCAAACTTTGTACATCCAATTCCACCAACTCTAGTCAGTGACTAATCTCCAAGTCTGATAATTCTATTCAGCAAGAAATCGCTGGATTTCCAATTCCACCCCTCCAGCTAGGCTACTCACAGCCTGGAAAACCCTTTCTGGGCCTGGCAGCTCTCCTTAGCAGGCATCTTGTGGTCATGGCTTCTGCACTGGGTCTGCACTGCAACCCAAAATCCACCTTTGCAGCTCCATTGGTCTCTATGCAGGCATCCAGCAAACCTGCTTCACACTGTCTATGGCTGTTTCCAAAATCCAAGACCATGTTGCAAATTCAGTGATCCCCTCTTTGCATTTCTCATACTCGTAATACAAGTTTGGGTGCCAATATATTAATTGAGGGGGAAAGAAAGCAGACTGAAGGGGACACTCCTTAAGCATGTACACCCCTTCAATAAAGTCTACATTATTCCTGTTGCCACAATGAAGGCCAACTTCAGGACAAGGCATTCATTCCTGGTCTGTGGTGGAGGCACCCCACCCCAGACCTTATAAACTCTGAGATTTTTCTCACTTTTCTGTCCATGGATGACCTATGACTCCAGGAGCCTTCCATGTATAATTCCACCAGACAACCCAAGCATTATGAATTCCCAGATGCTCCCTCCTAATCCTTGTATAAGATGACTATTAGCCTAGGGTTTATATTAGAGTAACAAAAGAAGGCCCAGGCTGGTAACAGGTATTCAGGTTGTAAACTTAAAAAAAACTTTAAGTCATTGATATTAATCTGGACATGCTTATGGTTATGCAAGACTGGCTTTAAAGTAGTTAACCAAGTTTGCTATGTGCTTCTATTTGTCAACTTTTTACTATTTAGTAAGATTATTATATCTTCAAAAGACAAACAAAAAACCCCTGTAACCATAAGATGTTCCTGTCTTGTTCATGCTGTTTTATTGGGTGATTATCACTGAGATTTGTGTCTAAGTATTATGTAAGGTGATTTTGTCATTGTGACTTTGTTCTTAGGGAAACTGAAGAAACTCCTCCTGTCCCAGGAAAGCCTGCAATATACAAGCAATGTTAATATAGGTTGTCTAGACCTCATATATTCTACCATTTGTAAATATTGCCTTATGTTAAACTTAAAAATGGTTCAATAATTAAAGGTAATTCTTGAAGAAATCACATTATGTCTATCAAAATACCTCTAATGTATGTTAAAAAAATCAGATTAATTTAGCTCAGAAATGACCCTGTTTGGCTTTTTTTCTTAAATTATGTATACTCAGTCTCAGTCAAGGTTCTACTTAAGTAATTGTCTCATTTTTTGTATCTTAAGTTTGATATATATATATACATGTTCCCTGCTCTAAAAATGATTTTACAGCCAGGCATGGTGGTGCATGCCTTTAATCCCAGCCCTCGGTGGATCATCATGAGTTTGAAGCCACCCTGAGACTACATAGTGAATTCCAGGTCAGCCTTGGCTAGAGTGAAACCCTACCTCAAAACAAAACAAAACAAAACAAAACAAAACAAAACAAAACAAAACAAAACAAAACAAAACAGATTTTAGATGCTGCTGATTGACTTCCAGTTTAGGTATTTAAACTAATCAAAGATGTTACCAAATACAAATGCCAAAATTTGATGTTGTCTTACTTGACATGTTCTGCCTATACTTATAACTGTTAGATATTTAAAGAATAAGATGTACCTACCTTCTAAAAGCTGTTTCTCTGTATTTCTCTTGTCTTATTTCTTTATGTAGGTCAAACAATTCTATAATAAGTGATTACTGTATTTATAATGTCATACCTCATTACAATAAAGAAAAGTTAAAGGCTTTTGGCCCAAAGTTATGTCTTGTAAGTGTAATAAAATTTTTCATGCTAATTATGTCCCATACTACATAGACTTTGGTACTGACACTAATTTTTGTATTGTTTCAAGGGTATAGTGTGTATTACAGCTTATGTCCAGTAGTAAAATTTTCTTGTCTTTCTTCTTGACTCCATAACACAGATACAGATATCTCTCTACTAATTAGCCATTTTTTTAGGCTTTGGAAGAGATTTCCCTGGACTCACACTGATGTAAAAATACACTGGTTCTCTGTCGTGTCTATGCAGCCAGTTCTGTAAGCCTTTGTTTCCCATATCAAAATCAAGGTTAACAAGATCAATATATTTTAATGAGTTTTGTCCATTTAAACTATCTGAATGTGACATAAAAATCGAATCTAAGCCTTTATTTTGTTATGTAGGACACCTGTTTACAACTACAGTTTTCTCATGTGTTCTACTCATGATTTATTATTGGGTAAGGCTTTAATTTATTTGCTTTCAACTTATTCTAATAAATAAAACTGTGCCTAATTATATAAAATATATTTCATTGTATTTTATAACCAATGTTATTATATAAAATGTAATTTCATTATGTTTATAAGATTAACAACTGATAAGAAATTATCAAGACTACTTATAGTTTTAGCCTTTCAGCTTAGTATACTTTCATTAGTTCTCCTAAAGATAAGACTTTTTGATCTATGGACCAAGTAAGTAAAGACCATAAACCTTCTGTATTAAAGACTTACACAAAAAGACACTTGTACAACTAAGCTTCATAATTAATTAACTTCTTAATCTCTATCATATATAAATTTAAGTTTTAAGATATTAAAATATTACTTCAACATTAATCTCTTATACTTCCTACCTTACGTAAACCAAAAATTCCAAAATTCCAATTAACTTTTCATCCTAGTTACAATTCCTTCTTCCTTACTTATAACCTATATTATCATTATTTTTCAACCTTAAATATAATGTCCATGTCATCTATAAATGTCATGTCACATGTAAGAAAACTCATACATGGATAATCATATCATGATGGCTAATATATTTGACATGATTTACATGTTACTTTCCTAATGATTCTGATAACTATCACTCACCTGAAGAGCTGCCTCCTTGCCTGTTCATAAGATTGACATGGGAAAATAGCCTACTATGTACACAAAGTACAAAATGAAGTTTGGCAAATGGGAAACTAAGATATAAAACTCCCCAAAGCCACACCTGTGTGACTAAGACTTCATGATGGACTACAATGATTGTGGAGAGGTAAATGTTACCAATCCAGAGCCAAAATATTTTGGGATATATGAGTCTTTTTCATGGCTGATAATATTATTTCTCTACATGTGACCTGACATCTCTCTGTGACTAACCAAGGTATTTATTGCTATAAGTTAAAAAATCTAGACAGGCATGGTGGCACGTGCCTTTAATCCCACCACTCAGGAGGCAGAGGTAGGAGGATTGCTGTGAGTTTGAGGCCACCATGAGACTACATAGTGAATTTCAGGTTAGCCTGAGCTAGAGTGAGACCCTACCTCGAAAACCAAAAAAAAAAAAAGTCATAGCTGTACTCTGTTCAAATTAAACCTATCCTATCTTACATGTACTTTATTCCACTGATTATAATGCTCATCCTCTCTTTTGGTCCTTGCATAATCAGATGCCTCACTGAATTTCTCCAAGTCAGAATTTTTGCCTTCACATCACAGCTGGTCACTGAATTCTTCATGGCCACTGAATATCAACCCCTAAATATACAACTTCCACAGGACTGCATGGGACACCTCAAGTGATCTACTGCCCGTCTCAGCTTGAAGTAGTTGGAGATGAGTTGTCGCTTCCCCATTCTGGCCCATGCAGTTATCCCCTAGATTCCCCACACATCCCCAATACTTCCCAATCTTTTTTTTTACCTTTCCAGAGCCCAGACTAAAGGGTTAATAGCCTTCCCTGAAAACTAGAGTGAACTAAAGAGTTAATAACTCTCCCTAAAACTAGCAGGCAATAAAGAAGTCACAGAGACATGAATCCTTGACAGGCTACTCCCAATTAATAAACTTCTCTTAGCTCAGAAAACCTTGAGGGAACAGAAACCATCTGGTAGGATACCCTCCCTAGACAATTTGGCTTAAAAGCTGATTATGAGCAAGGACACAAATAACTAAAGTTCCTTATCTACTGCCCTTGGACCTGCAGCTGATGCAGTCTGTTTTTCCTAGTATTCTCCTTGTAAGCTTGCACCCCAGCCTGGCCCAGTCCTTCAGTCTTTATCCCACAGGAAGGCCTCTGCCCCTCACGGTTTCTGTCAATAAACAGTCTATCTGTAGAGATCAAGTCCAGTGTTCTCTTTTGATTTTCTTTTACACTTTATTTATTTTTAAATTTTAGAGAGAGAGAAATGGCATGCCACCAGCCTCAGCCATTGTGAATGAACTCCAGATGCATGTAGCATGACACCCTTCCATCAATTTTTGCATATGGCCAAACATGGGACCTGGAGAATCAAACAGGCATTCTTAGGCTTTGCAGGCAGGCACCTTAACCACTAAGCCATCTCTCCAGCCCCTTTTACACTATCTTTACAATGATCATCATTGTTTTACAGATGAGGCCTTAGGAGACATGATCATCACTGTTTTACAGGTGATGCCAGGGGAGACATAATCATCAATGTGTTACAGGTGAGGCTTAAGGAAACATGATCTTTGTTGTGTTTCACTTGAGGCATTAGGAACATGATCATTACTGTATCACAGATTAGGCATAGGAGGACATAATCATCATTGTGCTTATGATGAGGCCTGGAAAAATGATCCTCATTGTGTCACAAATGAAGCCTTGGAAGACATTATTATCATTGTTTTACAGATGAGGCTCAAGAGACATGATTATCATTTTTAAAGATGAAGCCTTGTGAGATATGATCCTTAAAGTGTATCCAATGAGGGCTGTGGACACATGATTATCATTGTGAGATGAGACCTGGGAAATATGGTCATCAGTGTATTACAATGAAGCCTGGGAAGACATGATTGTCATTGCAGATGCATAGCAGAGACATGATCATTATTGTATTAAGATGAGACCTGATCATAATCATCATTGTGTTAAAGATGAGGCCTGAAGACATGGTTTTCATTGGGGAAGATGAGGCCTGGAGCAACTTGATCATCATTGTGTTACAGATGGTTCTTGGGAGAAATGATAATCATTGTGCTGTAGGTAATACCTTGGGAGACATAATCATCATTGTGTTACAGATGAGGCATGTGGAGACATGATCATCATTGTTTTATAGGTGAGGCCTGAGGAGACATAATCATCAATGTGTTACAGATGAGGCCTGGGGTACTTGATCATTCTTGTGTTACATATGAGGACTGGCTAATCATCATCACTGTGTTATAGATGAGGCCCTGGAGAAATGATCATTCTTGTGTTACATATGAGGACTGGCTAGAGATGACCATCATGTGTTATGGATGAATCCTCAGGAGAGTGATCATTATGTGTTATGATGAGGCCTGGGAAGACATGATAAACATTGCTAAAGATGAACCCTGATGAGGCATGACCATACATGTGTTACAGATGAGGACTGTGGGCACATGATCATCATTGTGTTACAGATGAGCCCAGGTGAGACAAGAACATCATTGTGTAACAGATGAGGCCTGGGGAGACATGTTCATCACTCTGTTGCAAATGAGGCTGGGGAGACATGAGGCTGTTACAGAGACCTGATCATCAAATCATTATTTGTTACAGATGAGGCCTTGGGAGACATGTTCATCATTCTGTTAAAAATGAGGCTGGGAGACATAATCATTGTGTTACATATGAGGCTTTGGAGACATGATCATTATTGTGTTACAGATGAATCCATGGGGAGACATGATCATCATTGTGTTACATATGGGGCTTGGAGAGATATAATTTTCATTGTGCTACACAGGAGGCCTGGGAAGACATGATCATCATTGTGTTTTAGACATTGCCTGGGCAATCATGATGATTAGTGTTTTACAGATGAAAACTGGGGAGACATGATCATCATTATTTTACAGGTGAGACCTTGGAAGACGTAATCATCAATGTGTTACAGATGAGGCCTGGGTAAACTTGATCATTCTTGTGTTAAAGATGAGGTCTGGCTAGACATGATCATCACTGTGTTATAGATGTGGCCTGGGATACATTATCATTGTTGTGTTATTGATGAGGCCTCAGGAGACATCATCATCATTGTGCTACATATGTGTTCCTGAGCAGACACGGTTATCATTGTTATAGATAAGGACTGGTGAGACATGATCACAAATGTGTTAGAGATGAGGCCTGTGGTGTGGATGAGTCCTGAGGAGACATGATCATCATTGTTACAGATGAGAACTTGGGAGACATAATTATCACTGATGAGTCCTGGGGAGACATGATCATCTTTTTCTTAGATATGAGGCCTAGCAGTCATTGAATTCAAAGAATTTGCTCAAGTGACAGGACAAGAAGATTACATAGTTTGATACTGAGCTCTTGTCTTGTGAAAAACAGCTTACCCTGTTACATTCCATGCAGCAATGCCTCACCAGACCCAGTTTGATGACATGCATGCCCTCAGAAATGTTTATTTTACAGAAATATCCCATTTATCTTCCTTTTGAAAACAGTTTTTGATTTTTGAATTTTATTTTTAGGCTCATAAATATAATAGTATTAGAATGTGGGCTGGAGGTGCCTCTAGCTGGTTAAATCAGATGTTGCTTGCAAAACAAACCACCCATGTTTGTTTGCCCCCTTTAAATCTGGCTAAAACATGGGACCTCGAGATTGGAACCTGTGGAGATTGGAACCAGTTTGTTACGTTCTTAGGCTTAGGAGGCAGGCACCTTAACAGCAGAATCCAGCCCTATGGCATTTGATCTTCATAGAATTTATTTGTTTACAGTGGCCTATAACAGTCAGAATGTTGGAGAGGTGACTTAGTGGTTAAGGTACTTACCCCAGATGCTTGATTGCCCAGTACCCACTTAAAGCAGAATGCACAAGGTGGCATATGCATCTAGAGTTTGTTTACAGTGGCCTTAGTGTTCCTGGCATGCCCAGTCTTTCTATTTGCCTCTTTCTCTCTCTCTCAAATAAATATGTAGAATGCTTAAAAAGGTCTTCAGAAAGGCATTATCTTCTTTAGTTATTACATATTTAAGAAAGAATACCTTGCCCAATTTTCAAAGAAAATACAAAGAAAATGAATTCATTTGTCCAGTGTACAGTGGGGAGGAAGAGGAGTGAAAATGCACTGGCATCCCTGCCTGTAAGAAATGTAGTGTGTGCTGGTGAGGAGTCAGACACCTGATATTGAGCTACCCCATACCCAGTAAGCACTGCCAGCCTAGGTTCTGTGGACTGGGGCACAGCGAGTGCTCAGTTAGCAAGACAGATGGCAGCAGGTGGGGGCTGGGGGTGGTCTGTGAAGAAGCTTGAGTCTGGGGAGGATGAGTCAAAGAAGTGATGACAGGAGCAAGCAGTTAGATGAGGAAGATATTTCCAGAGAAAAGGGACACTAAGGGGAAATGTATACAGTGAGGTTAAAAGTGTGTGCATTGCCAGTTATTTGCATATTCATCAAGTCCCATGAAATAATTTTTCCTACTGACATGAGTGTTAAAAATTGAGGAAGGGCCAATGCATGGAAATAATGAATTTGCCTATAATTAAATGGCATGCAAGGTGCTCACTGGGACCAGATCTCTTGTTTGGAGTAAACTTCCTGGACTTTCCCACTGAGAGCTTCTCTTTGTCAGGATACGTTATCACATAATTAGAAACAACCTGGTTCCCTCAGGATGGGGGCTTCAGAAACACGTAGAAGAAGATGTAGCCTATGCCTCAATGCTTAGCAGGGAAAATGCCAAGGTCATAGCTGAGATACAGGATGCTTCTGGCTTTGGGGCTAATGGCTATCATTGCTCAGTTGAGTCATGGGGAAGCCAGGCTACCATTCTTTCAGTTTTAGGTCTTCAGATCAGGATATTCCAGGGATGTTTTGCTGAGGGTGGGTCTGGGCTTATAGCTTCTTCATTCACACTTCAGTATGAGGAGAGCTGCTTCTGGTTATTTCCTCAGGACAATCATGAGAACTGCTTCTGAAGCCAGTGACAAGCCTCTGCTTACACATTAGGCAGACAGCACCATGTGTCCTCTACTCAAACACTGGCAATGAGATTGACTGACTCTGACGGGGGCAGCATTCTTGCAAGTAGGAGTGAGATATTCTTTACCCTCCCTCTTCTCTCCCTTCTTCCCTCCATTCCTTTAATGAGTGGTCTACTTGAACTTTTTTTCTGTTGATTCAACATGAAATTCATGTAACATAAAATTACCAAGTAAAAATAAACAATTTACTGGCATTTATCACACTTAACAATAATAACAAGGAGCAATGTCACTCAGACTGGATCTTTAGTTTTAGTGGTGCTTCTGCCCACATAAAGTATTTGAGTGCATATTTTCCTCTATAGTTAAGGACCAGGATCAGCTCTATTTAAGAATTTTGAATAGTGGGGGCTGGATGGGCAGGCAATGGCCCTAAAATGCACAAGACAGTAAATGGAGGAAAATGGAAAGTGGTGGGGAGCTTGTGGAGAATTTGGAGGTTTCAAAACTTGCTAATGCTGGGCTTGGTGCTCACAGCAGAGGTAGGAGGATCTCTGTAAATCTGAGACCAGCCTGAGACTACATAGTGAATTCCAAATCAGTCTGGGATAGAGTGAGGTCCTACCTCAAAAACAAACAAACAACTTGCTGGTGAGAATATAAAATGGTTCATTGAGCAGGTGAAGGACATCTTCTTTGGTGACTATATTGCCATATGACTCAGCAGTTTCACTCTTAGGTATGTATCCAAAGGCATTGGAAACAAGCACATTTTCAAAGGGACACTATTCATAGTTCAAAAATAGTTGAAAAATCCATGTATGTTGGGCATGGTGGCACATGCCTTTAATCCCAGCACTTGGCAGAGGTAGGAGGATTGCTGCCATGAGTTTGAGGCCAACCTGAGACTACATAGTGAATTCCAGGTCAGCCTGATCTAGAGTGGTGACCCTACCTCAAAAAAAAACTGAAAAAAATCCATGTATATATCAACATATGGGTGACTGAACAGATGAGAAAATTGTAGAATATATATATTCTAGTGGTGGTGGTGGAGGTGATGACAGTAATAGTAGTGGTGGTGATGATGGAGGTGATGATAGTCATGGTCATGGTGGTGATGGTGGTGGTGAAGGGGTGTTGGTGATGATAGTAACTGTGATATAGTTGATGGTGAAAGGTGATGATAGTAATGATCATGATGGTAGTTGTTTAGGTGGTTGTCTGCAGCATCTCCAGGAATGGATGAAGCAGAATGATCCCAGATTCCTACATCATTAGTTAATGTTCCTGTTGGGGTCCTGAGTGTATGGTTAAAAAGAATCATTTGTGTTTCTGGACTGTTGAATTCCATTATCCTGGGATATTTTAGAACCTCTGAGATGAGTTCATAGAGCTGAGGTAGAAGAAGTGGCCTGTTTTAGTAAGGGGAGGGTGACTGTCCCTGAATGTGGGACATGAGATGGTATCCTCAATTGTCAATGTTCTGGGATATGCTAAGTAGTATACAGCCATTCTTGTGGAGTGGGCACAGTAAGAAGGTTGGACTGCAGGAAGGTTTTACCAAAACCATGAATGACACAGAGGAAAGAAATTTGAATTATAGCACATGGAAGTCATATGTGTCTGTCTTTCCAAGAAGCCTTCCTGGCTGTTAAGATATGTGGCTGTGCCTGGCTTTATGACAGCATAAAGTACAATCACCCCATTCCCATGCAAATAACAGTGCAGACAGATGACAAAGAGACATGTGACTTCTGTCCTTCTATGTATTGAGGGACAGTATGTGCATGCAGCAAATTTTATTCCTGGTCTAGAAGACATCTGCCCAGATCAGGAAAAGAAGGTGTTCAGTGTTTAGTTGGGTGCACCCAACTTTGTTTCTATTAATCAAATCAGCAATAATGGCTCCCTAATTTGCAAATAACTTTATCATTTTCAAAGTAGCAAGTATATCTTCTTATTCCATTTTCAAGGCCACTTTTAAGGAGGAACAGGGTAAAACTTCATTAAAAATACCAAATGAATGATGGTTGTTCAGAATTTTGTTTTATTTGTACCCATTCTAAGTGTGAGAAAATTAGTCATCATGAGTGACTTGTGCCATTGTCAGAGATGTGAGTTCTGATTATGGAATACTCAACTTAGGAGGTTTTCTCACTGACATATTTTCTCTGTGCATTTTTTGTGACTGTATAACAAAAAAACTAGTTTGTAGCAGAAAAGCTGGAAGATTACTTTTTATTACTTGTGTACAAGAAATAATTGGCCTTGGTACGCATGACTCCCTATATATGACACTTTCAATGGCTAACTGAAAAATTTACATTTATTGTTATCAAACCCAGATATCTAATGCAGTTTTCTTTTGTAGGAAGAAATAATTGCTGGTCTTTCTGCACTTAAACTGGATGTTTGCCTCATAGATTTCTTCTAGCTTGCCTTTGACCTTTCATATTTACCTCAGTAATATTCTTTTCAATGAGTTATCTGTCTTTATAGTACAAAGCATTAGACTCTTCTAAAAGGAACATTTTCTTACATTTTAAAGATTTATTTATATGATTGTCACTTGTTCTGGAATGTATTTTTGACAAGTATTTCTTGCCATCTGCATCTGGTGGAAGATATTTATTCTCTTTCATATAATGAGATGATAAAATGCTGAGTTGAATTTTTCCTGCCATAGGACTACACAATAATATACAAGAGGGTATCCAACATTTAAGAGAACACAAAGTCAAATAGTTCTTGTATCCTGTCCTCTGCAAGTGTACCCCAAGTCTGTTCACCCTGTGGATAGGCCATGCAAGGACTTTTTCACTAACTAGTGGTAGAGTACATCCAGCCCCCACCTGAGGCCAGTATGAGAAATGGCTTTGTTACAGCCACTGCTTGCACAGCAGACTGATGTATGCTGTATTGGAGAATCCCTGTTCCCAGCACTTGTCAGTATGTCAAGATTTCAAAAATCCTGTGCCAACAGCTTGATGATGGGACAAGAAAGTACTTTAAATTATTTGTTGCTCACTGGTTGGAGGTACTAGCATATAGAGAGAGGTAGACAGAGAGAAAGAGGGAAACCAAGATGTGGATTTTTGGGAACCTCAGCTGCTGTGAACGAAATCCAGATGCTTCTCAGTGCCAGCCTGTGGTTTCTCTCAATTCCTGATTTGTGTGTATTTGCATCTGGCTAAACGTGGGACCTGGAGATTGAGACTCTTCTCAGGCTTAGCAGGCAGGCGCCCTAGCCCCTAAGCCATCTCTCCAGCCCAACAAGAAAGTATTTTAAATTACCTGCTGTTCACTGGTAAGCACTAGCATGTAGACATCTTATAGAATACGTGATGAAAACAGGAAACCAAGCTGTGGAAAGGAAACCTCAGCTCATACTTTTGTACCTCCTGGATCCTCAAATTTTCTCTCAATTCCCTGACACTGTATGCATTCAGTGAATCTTAATGTGTTCAAAGTTCATGTAGCTTGTCTCAAAATGGAAGAACTCATTTGGTAAGTGGAAGAATTCTGGTTTTTTTAATTATTAAATTATGAAAATAGTATAAAATTATAGGTTAGAGACATAAAATTAGAATTACATAGTTATGATGATAAAATAATATCTGCAGCTTTGGAGGCTTTATTGAAATAGAGACAGAAATACTTAACCACACACTGGGTATATTGACCCAAATATTCTACAAGCTACTTAATCTCAGTGTCAAAATTTACCTCTGGATTCTTCCTTTCATAAGCCTTTGAGGTGATGATGGCAAGCCCACTCACCACATCTGCCAAGCTTGCCTTCTGGCAACCACCGATCTACCTTGGCCCCATGCATTTGCCTCTTCTGGTCACTTCACATAAACACAATCATATAATTTATGTCTTTGTTTGTCTCTCACCAGCCATAATAGATTCAAAGTACATTCATTCCTTTTGTAGCATAGATCACTACTTTATTCATTTTTATGGCTGAATAATATTTACCTTAAATGGAAAAATGCATGAAAATTCTTCATTATTCAATTGATAGAATCTGAGTTGTTTGCATTTTTAGTGATATGAATAACTCTATTTTAGCATATAAATTCTTGTATGATTGTATTTTTTAAATTCATTTAGGTATATATTTTAAAGAGGAATTTCTGTCATGGGTAATTATGTTTAAGATTTTGTGTTCCTCAGAGAACATTCCCAACAAAATGCAGGAAGGTTCCAATCCTTTCCCATACTTGCCAAAATAATTTTTTTCTATTTCTAAAAATGTTATTATTAATGTTAGAGGTGGTCACACACACCTTCAGTCTCAGCACTCAGGAGGCACAGGTAGGAGGATCACTTTGAGTTCAAGGCTAGCCTGTGACTACATAGTGAATTCCAAGTTAGCCTGGGCTAGAGTAAGCCCTTATCTCAATAAACAACAACAACAACAAAATGACAACCACATATACATGAGCAGGTATATCATTAATTGCCTATTTTACCCAGTTTCAAAAATGTTTAAATTGATTTTATTAACATCCTTTGATTTTGTAAAAGCAAATATATATTGAGAAAAAAATTGCAGCTAATAATAAAAAAACTCCTACATATACCTTGCACAAATAATACCTATTATAATTGATCTTAATGCAGAACAATTAAAAATTCCTAAGTGAATTAAATTAGATTTACTCAGGGTTCTTAGTATAAACTGAAATCTACAATTACCCAGATTTCCCTCATTTTTATCTAATGTCCTTTGTTCCAAGATCTAGAACAGCATGTCACATTTGATGGTTACTTTGATCAGCTTCTCTGGGATGTGGCTCTTTCTCAGATCTCCTTTGTATTGGTAGTCTTGACAGGAGCACTACTCTTGAGTATTGCATGACAATGTTTGTTTGGAATTTGACATTTTTCCTCCAGGGTAGAGAGGAATAATGGATTTTGGGGAAGACCACAGAGGTAAAGTGCCATTAAGTACACATCAAAGGTACATGTTGCAAATGTGATTCAGACACTGAGTATGACACCAGGCTAAAGTATTTCTAATAGGGATTCCTCACTCTAAAGCACTCTGTCTCTCCTTTCCACACTGCCATCTTCAGAAAGGAGTCACTGTGTGAACCCCAGATATGAACAATGTGGAGTCATGGCCTCTTCCTTCAGAGTGGAGCATGTACAAATTTATTTGGAATTCTGTATCAGAGGTTTGTTTATTTTTTCTGTTTATTAATTTGGATCATTGGCCAATAGTTCTCTTTTCCTGTGCTTTATAAGAAATACTGCCCCACACAGAATGATGGGGAAATGTGGACTTTTTGTTATTTGGTAATTTTATAAAGACTGTGAATTTCTTAATTGTGGACAGAATTTAGCAGTAATGCCATCTAGCCCTGTACATTTTCTTTTTTTTTTTTTTTTTTCTGAGACACAGAGAGAGATAGACAGAGAGAGCGGGAGAGGGAGACAGATAGAGAATGGGCGTGCCAGCAGTCTCTCAGCTGCAGTGAATGAAATCCAGATGCATGCACTCCCTTGTGGGCAAGTGCGGCATTGCACCCTTGCATCACTTTGTATCTGGCTAAACTTAGGACCTGGAGATTGGAACGGAGTTCTTAGGCTTAGAAGGCAGGCACCTTAACCACTAAGCCATCTCTCCAGCACTCTTTTTTTTTTTTTTTTTTAAGGTCTCACTCTAGTGCAGGCTGACCTAGAATTCAGTATGTAGTCTGATGCTGGCCTCAAACTCATGGTGATCCTCCTACATCTGCATCCCAAGTGCTGGGATTAAAGCCACATGCCATGACACCTGTCACCCTGTACTGTTTTGTGAGAGTCTTTCAACCAATAATATTTTTACTTATTATAAATATTTCTTGAGTTTGTAGTTCTTTCTATGTTACTTTATGTTATTTTTGAGGTTGTAGGGATTTATTAATTTCATGTAGGTTACCTAATTTGTTGCCATACAATTATCCTTCATGATCATTTTTGTTTCTGCAAAGTAAATGGTAATGACTTTTTTGTTCTCATTTTTGTAATTTGAATATTTCTCATTTTCTTGGTTAGTCAATAAAAAAGCTTATTTTACTTATTTTTTCAAAGACTAGAGCAAAAGTTTACATTTGTTTCCTTTTCTCTATTTTTAATTATGTCAATTTATATTTTTAAATTATGTTCTTCTTTCTGCTTGTTTTTGCCTCAGTTTGCTTATCAGTTCTAACTTATTAATATTGAAAATTACACTGTGGACTTTAGGTGCTGATAACTACAAATTTCCTTTGAGTATTGATTTTGCTAAGTGAAATGAATTATTCATTTTTAAAAATTTAACTCACCACAAATGTTTTTAATCTCATTTACATGAATAGCAGTCTCCTTAATAAGTAATGTTGGGCAAACAGGATGTCTACCAACAAACAAATGGCCCTTGACTCTTACTTCACACATGTATAATAAATCTCAAAATTGGATAAAGTCTTGAGAATGTGTTATAATTTCTTCCTTGAATAATGGTAGTTATTTTAAATTATCTTACTTAATTTTCACATATGTATGTATTTAAAAATTTCCCCCAGTTATTAATTTCTAATTTTAATCCCATGTGATCAGAAGAAACATTCCCATCTTTCAATGTGTGGTTGGCATAGAAACAGCATGTCCACTCTGTGGCTGAGTTTCTGGTTTTGTAGCTATTCAAGGATGGATTCAACATTTGATTATTCCTTGACTTCATTGACATTATTTCTAGAGATTTTTTTTTTCATTCTCAGTCAGACTACATATTGGTTTTCTGCATGGGACTGATTTAACTGACTGTCAGTTTTTGTTCTTTTTGCTGATGTCTGATCTTGTATTTGTGATATTTCCTCTTTAATAATATGATATTCAAAAGCTTAAAATGCACAAAACTGAACTTATGGCTGTTGTCACCAATGATATTGTTTTGCTGTTGGCTGGATAGGTACATTTTTCAAACAATTAGCTGAACTCAGATCCTCAACATCAAATGTTGTACATGTGCTACTAACATGGCACTCATCTTGTTCTGGGGTGGAAAGTAATTTGTGGATTTAAGTTTCATTCCAGGTCCATTAACTCCGAGTTCATAATAGTCAGGTAAGCTGTGCTAAATGCTGGCTCTACAGCCTAAGAAAAAGAAGACCCCCATGATAATAATCAAATAATGAGCATTTCCTCCAAGTTAGTAATGATAACTTTATTACTTACTATTATATACATCTCCTACTTTTACTTTGATACTGTGCCTAATTTCAGCATGAAAGTATAGTACCATATTATATTATAAGTGTTAAAACTGGATGTTATAAAAATTCAACATAGTTTGAGCACTAATTTAGGCTCTGGGATTATGACTATGAGTGTCTTGTCTAGGGTTGCTGTAAGATTTGTGTAAATTTTGTATATTACCTCACAAAATGTATGTTTTAAAAAATTACATGTTCTCGCATGTGTTGGGGCACACATCTTTAATCCCAGCACTTGGGAGAGTAGGGTAGGATCACTACTGAGTTCGAGGCCACCCTGATATTACATAGTGAGTCTCTGTGCTAGAGTGAGACCCTACCTCAAAAAAACTAACAAAAAAAATCACACATTCTAATACAGAAATTAATTATGAATTAATCATGCTTTCCAATTAATAGTGACATTTTATACATTTTCTTTTTTGAGTATTTTGATATTTGAGTTGGACCTCTGAAAATACTGCTTTAGTCATCTTTTTTAACATGTTTTTATTATTTATTTATTTTCAAGCAGAGGAAGCAGAAAGAGAGGAGGGAGGAAGATCAAGAGAGATATAGAGGCAATGGGTGTGTTACGGCCTCTATCCACTGCAAACAACCTCCAGCTTAATGTACCACTCTGTGTATCTGGATTTATGTGTGCACTGGGAAATTGAAACAGGGTCATTAGGCTTTACAAGCAAGCACCTTAACCACCAAGTCATCTTTCCAGCTCCTGCTTTAGTCATCTTGAATATCAACTTCATATAGAACTTTGGTGTCTGTAGTGGAGACGGTTCTGGAGCCATCAAAGATGCAAACAGTTCTTCCTTAGCTCAACTAAGTATTCTCTTGGATGCTTTTTTATGTAGACATGGCAATATGGTTTATTCAGAGCTAATTGGATTACATTTAGAAGAACCTACTTCAGCAAAATTATGTCTTAAAGTTTCCACACACATATTCTATTAGAGAAGTTTATCATAATAATTGTAGTGGTTTGAATTTTAAACATCCCCTGGTCTTGTGTGTTTGTAGTTAAGCAGCATACATAGTACCAAGCTGGTGGAGCCTTGCAGCAGGAGGCATATCACTTGTGATGGACCTTGAGATTTTTATCATCCAGTCACACTTGCCAGTGCTAATGATGTCACTCTTTCTACTTCCTCCAAAACCTCTGTGGAGCTGTGATGCCCAGCTGTCCACTCTTGCCATGCTTTCCTCACCATTGTGAAATTGCCCTCAAAACTATAAGCTCAAATTAAACCCCTTTCTTTCATGACCCTTTCTTTCATATGCTATTTTTGGTTAGATGTTTTCTTCCAGCAATGAGAAGGTAACTGCTACAACAATTAAACATGCCCCTAATTCATAAATACTAGAAGACAGAATTTATGTGCATCCTAGATCAGCTACCTGTGATCACAGGTCATTGAGTGATCACACTGGAGCTGAGAATGAAACCTTTTAATATTTTTTAATCTTTCAAGTAACTATGTTTATACCTTTTAATTCAGACTGCTCTCATTCTTGGTTGGAGAATCTGTTTTATTTACAGACATCAGAGAATACTGGGCCAAACAAAAATCCATCAATACAACAAGAAAAGATAGTCAACTATGTATCACAAGATGGGTCACTTCTACCACATCTTCTGGGTCCCAGGAGATGCCATGGAAGCAGTGACATGAGCACTGCTGTCACTGATAGCCCAAAAACCAGTTCTAGGGAGATGACAACAGACAATGTGGTACCTCATTACTCATCAAAGGAGAAACCTAGAGGTTGAATAGAACTCAACACTAAATCAGACTGCTAACATCTTCATCGAAGATCAGGGAACATTGCAGAAGAAGAGATGGAGATATTTTAAGAGCCACAGAGTGGATAGCATTAGCCCAAGGCACAGTCTGCAACCACAGAGACTGACTGAGGTCCTCAATACTCCACAGTGAAAACAAGTACCCCCACTGAGGTGGTCCCTCACTGGAATGGAAGCAGGCATGAGGGATATGAGTATAACCTTAAAAAATAAAATTTTATGAAATTTTCAGGATAATGAATGGATTTGGGAAGGTTTATACTTACTGAGTTAACCAAGGCCCAGAAAGACAAATGTCACATGTTCTCTCTCATATGTGGATCCTAGTTACAAATGATTGGACTTCTATGAGAGTTGGAATACAACTCAGGGGATATAAAGGGAATAGAAAGGGAGGAGGGGGACTTAATAGGATGGTATTGTATATATGTAGGTAGAAGAACAGATTAATGATGATGAAAAGGCCTAAGTGAGGTCAGGGGAAGAGATTGAGTAAAGTAAATGTGGAGGGAGGGCTAATCAAAATCTAAGAGGATATAAGTAAGTCATATGAAAACTTACTTTTTGGACAATAGAACACTCAAGAGCCATACATTGTTACTAGAAAATTTTCAGTGGCAGGGATGGATACATTCCAGTGAATTCTTGGCCAGGGAGGTCACAGATACCCCCCAAACATTATAGGCCATTGCTAAGGCCCTTGGTTTCCCACCATGAATAGATGGTAAGACACTACTGCTGAAGACTCCACATACTTGGGCTACTAGGTAAATGAGAAATCCTGCTGGAGCTGAGCTGATAGCCTCCTCCATGTGGACCAGATGACAGAAAGCTGAAAAAAGCTATGCTGCATACAGTTCAACAGGATAGAGAAAACACCAGTGAAGGTGCTCAACAGTGAACACTGCAAGCTTTAAATATTGTTGTGGGAGAAACGACCAGCTCTCTAATTGGACTGGAGGCCCGCTCCATGGGAGGGAATACATCCCTGATACTGAAAACCTGTGACAGGGGTAGTCATGAGCCCTAGGGGTGTAATGTCTGCTGGTGTCTGGCTAAATGGATGTACTATGCTCACCAAACTGCCCAGTAGACACTTCTCTTAATGTCCACAACCATATATTAATGCTACTCTCACTTTTGGTTAGAGAAGCTTCTCTTTTCAGATTGTTGTGACCTTGGGATGAGTCAGAAGGTACCATGATGCTGGGAAGAAGAGACAGAGGAGTGTTCAGCACTGAAACATCTCTAACACATATTCCAAGGCTCAGGGTCCAGTGCGGAAGAGGGAGCAGAAAGAATGTAAGAGCCAAAGGAAGAGCAGGACTCCTTACAACGTGCTCTTCCAGACACAAAATAGCCTGGATATCCATGACCTCATAGGGCCTGACACAACCTACAGAAGGCCATAATAGGAGGAAAAGATCATGACATCAAAATAAAAAGAGACTGATTGAGAGGGGCAGGTAATGCAGAGTATGTGTTGGAGAGTGGAGTTTCAAAGGAGAAAGTGGGGGGAGGGAAGGAAGTACCATGAGATATTATCTACAATTAAGGAAGTTGTCCATAAAAATAAATTAATTAAAAAACAAAACAGGGCTGGAGAGATGGCTTAGCGGTTAAGGCGCCTGCCTGCTAAGCCTAAGAACCCGGTTCCAATGTCCAGGTCCCACGTTTAGCCAGATGCAAAGTGACGCAAGGGCGCAATGCCACACAAGGGGGCGCATGCATTTGGATTTCATTCACAGCAGCTGAGAGACTGCTGGCACGCCCATCTCTATCTGTCTCCCTCCCTCTCTCTCCCTCTCTGTCTGTCTCTCTCTGTGTCTCTCTCCAAAAATAAATCAAATAATTAAAAAATTTTAAAAAAAAAAAAAAATATAGGGCTGGTAAGATGGCTTAGTGGTTAAGGCATCTGCCGGCAAAGCCAAAGGATCCTGTTTCAATTCTCCAGCACCCATATAAGTCAGATGCACAAGGGGGCGCATGCATCTGGAGTTCATTTGCAGTGGCTGGAAGCCCTGGTGCACCCATTTTCTCCCCCCATCTTTCTCAAACAAATAAATATATTTTTAAAAACAAAATAAGAAAGCAAGTGAGAAAAGGAGAGAATTGGGAAGGAAAGCTGAAAGGAAAGAGGGAGGAATGGAAAGAGGGGAGGAAAGAAGAATGGGAAGAAAAGGGTGGGGAAGGACAGGAGAAGAGAAGAGAAGGGGGATTATTTGCACTTAACGGTTTTGAGGGCAGTTTCATCATAGGGGAGAAAGAAGAGGAGTGCCTGCAGACAGCTGGGCACTGCATCTCCCCATCAGGAGGAAAAAGGAGAGATCTTACTAGCACTGGCAAACTGGGCTGGATTATGAAATACCAGTGACATACCTCCTCCAGCAGGACTCCACCAGCTGGGATCATGGATGAGGCTTAATCACAAACATATGAGGCTATGAGAGACATTTAACATTCAAACCACCATGTGGAGGAAAGGGACAGGACAGGACAGGGAGGGGAGAGAAAGGGAGGAGAAGAAAAGGAGAAAGAACTGCTTTTTTTTTCACATGCAGAGCCCTGGGCTGGGTGCTCTGCCCTCCTTTTGGTATTTTCTGTAAGGAAGGCATGGAAGGAAGGAGCCAAAAAGTCATAGGAGGAGGGAAAACTGAGACATGAGGTTTACAGGTGTGGATTTGAACCTTAGATCATCCTCCTCCATGCAGTGTGATGGTGGGAATGTTGACTTGTGTCTCTGTTTTGAGTCGTTCATGAGTAATCCAGGGTTAGAACAGCAGCCTGGTGTGCAGTCACTGCTCAGCCCTGATGGCTCTTTGCAGTGATGTGGACAGGTGGAGAGAGGAAGGGCTGTGAGTGATGTTCTCTGAGCCTGGATGGTCTGACCACATGCCCATCTCCAACCCTGAGCAATAGCCTGAACTTGGCCTTTGTCCCCACCAGGGCTGTAATATACAGCAGATGTGAGAGGCTCTGAAGTTCCTCGCTGAGAGGGCCTTTGTCCTGGAGCACATGATAGGGTTCATGGTGAGTAGTGACCAGCCCACCTTCCCATGCCCTTCTGGCCTCATGGTGATTACTGAAGTTCTCTGGTCACTTCCTTCAGGGATCTATTACTTGAGAGTCAAATGATCCTTACCAAGCATTTTAATGGATAAGGAAAATGGGTGGGAATAAGGATGAGTGAATGAATGAATTAGTGATTGAATGAATGACATAAATAAATGAGTGAATGAGTGGGAAAATGAGTGAATAAATGCAGTAGTTAGCAGATGATTGAATGAATGAATGAATGTTCTATAGAATAAATGAAGAAATAAGTAGATCCTTGCTCAAAGGTCCCTATGGAGGAAATCTAGTGTGTAAACACTGCTCCATCAGACCCTCCCCAGCACCCCAGGGCTCATTGTGAGCCAGCTAGCTATGCAGGCCAACTCCAACCTCCCACAGACCCACAGACTTGCTCAAAGACCTTCTCCTCAGTAAATATGTTCCTAGACTCTCCTCCTTTTCCCATCTTCCTTTCCATCATGAAACAGATTTTACTTGTGTCTCTCTGACTCACTGGATCCCCTTGTGCAAGAGGGAGCTGGTGCCTCTGTGGGGCCTGAAGCTCAGGCTACTTGACATTTATTAAGTGAATGGGTGGATTAAAGGATGAAGGATGAATGGGTAGATTAAGGAATGGGAAAATAAATGAGTGGAGGAATGAATGGGTGGATGAGTGCATAGGAGAGTGGATGAAGGGGAGAATGAATGGGAGAATGGCTAGGTGGATGAATGATTGAATGATGGAATAACGGAATAAGAATGAATGGGGTGATTACTAGATGGGGGAATGAGTGGCTGGTATAATGACAGAATGAAGAGGTGGTAGCATGAATTGGGCAATGAGTGAGCATATAGAAGGATGAATGGGGAAGTGAGTGGGTGAGTAAATGATAGAACCGTGTGAAATAAGTGGTTGTATGGATGATAAAGAAGTAGATGATTATGGGGAAGTGAATTAATGGGTGAATAAATAAGTAGATTAATAAATGGATGGCATCATCAATGAATCAATGTATGTGTCACTGATGAACAAGTGAGTGAATGAATGAATGGGGAAGTTACTTTGTCTCCTCTCACTGGCTGGCAAAGCTTCTCCCCATTGCAAGGGCTGGAAACAAAGAGGCCATTGAGGTTGTCTCGAGCCACCATCCTGCCTTCCAGATCTCCTGACCTCTCCTGAGGGAGACTTTGCCAAGGACTCTGACCTGAGAGCCAACCTCAAGATGAAGCAGGGAGGCCCCCAACCCAATGGCATGCTGGCTGCCCTGCTGTGACCAAACCCTGTGCAGAAGAGTGCTGACCAGGCAGCAGCAGAAGGAGGTAAAGGCCCTGCATCCAGGACCAGCCCAGCACTGGCCAGAGACCCAGCCCTGGGCCTGGAGTGTGGCTGTACCATGAAGGTACCCACATGTGGGAACAGGGGTCAGGCAGAGATGATTAGGAGGACACTGGGAGCCTGGGGGCCCTGGAAACAAATGGACTCTCCAGGGGCAGAGTCCAGAGTAGACTAGAAGCCCATCCCCCAGAACACTTCCTTTGCTCATTTCCCCATCCTCTACTCCCTGCTGGAGACAGGGTGTTGGAGGTGAGACTACTCCTACCCCTCATCATTTACATCGGCCCTGCTCAGTGCTCACTCTCTATTGTCTCATTAAACTCTTAGGAGGTAGGCCTGTTATGCCCACTTGGCACAGGGTCTATGACATGGCAGGTATATATAATGCAGACCATAGATGTGAGGGTGGGATTTGAACCTATGACTTTTATTTCTGAAACTATGGGCTCAGGACCTTGCCAGTTTCTTTCCCTCATTGTGAGAAAGTAGATAGGAGGGCACAGGGCCTAAGTGACTCCTGAGGCAGCAGAGCTGCTGTGAGGCCAGGCCAACTGGGAAGCCACATGGGGACCATGGGATCTCCCTTTCTTAAGTCACTTCCCAGGGTTGGGAGGTCAGCTCTCAGAGGCTAAGGAGATCCTGAGTAAACCACTCTGAGACCTGGACACCCTGAGAGAGGGTCTTGGGGCAGACAGAAGAACCAGTTGACCCATAATCTTAATGGTAGCACCTATCACTGCTTCCCAGTATTGTGGAGAATAGCAGCCACTACTTCATGCATTCACTAGACAGTCTTGTCGACCTCATCCATCTCATGCTTATGTCTCCTAGTTGCATCAAAACTTCATGTCATGAGATTGGCCTGCACCATCCAGGCTTCTGCAGTGGCTCCAAGATGCTCCCACAGTGATAAAATCTGGATAAGGCTCTCCCTTATTCAGAAGGACTGAATGATTAATGGGTACATCTACCCAGTGCAGAACCTAAAAGCCCCACTTTGTTTCTCTGGGAAAGTTCTAGAAGCTGCAGCTATGTGGGACAACACAAGTCTGTGTCCCCTTAACACATTGCAGTAGCCAAGCCGCCCATGCCCCAGGCCTGCTGGAGGAGAGTCCAATGCTACCTGCTTAGGGCTAGTGTCCTAGCAGACTTCACAGCAGAGCTGAGTCCTAGCAGTCCAGTGCTCACACCACAGTGCTCCTGACTGCTATACCCTGGGTCTTTGTGACTCACGTGCCTTGGTGCTGCTCTCTTGCTGAGCCAGTCTGGATCCTCAGAGACTAGAAATTTCTGACATCACTCTGGGGCATGTCTCTTTACCGGGCAGGAGCATCCATTCCCAAAATGCTTGGTGGGCTTGTAAGACTGTGGACTGCTCTTCCTGGGCCCTGATGGTAATTCTTGGGGGCAGCCTTGACCTCCTGTTGGCCTTTTCTGGGCTATTCTCTGTCTCTGTGGAAAAGTCAGTCTTGTGCTACTGTTACTGTATCTGAAAATAAAGGTGCTCTCTCCCTACTTGGTCCTGTGAGACATGACATCTTTGGGATTGCTCACACCAATACCATCCTTGTTGCTTTGACAACATGTATATGTCAATAACATCTTACAGAAGGAAGGGTTTATTTTGACTCATAGTTTGATGGCACAGTCCATCATAGCAGAGAAGTCATGGTGGCAGAAGTGTGAAGCAGATGATCACATTGCCTCTGCAGTAAGAAAGCAGGGAGAGAGGGAGGGAGGTAAAGAGAGAGGAATGCTAGTGCTCATCTCAATTTCTCTTTTATATTCAGTCCAGGCCCCCAGCCCAAGGGATGGTGCTGCCACACTCAGGGTGGGGTTTCCTTCCTCAGTGCAACCTCTCTGTAAATGCCCACACCTCTCTCCTCTCCTTTCCTCCCTCTTCCTTTACCACTCTCCTTACTTCCATCCTTCTCCCCCTTCTTTCCTTCTTTTCTTCCCTTCCACCCTTTGCCCCAATCTTTTTAATCCCTTTTCCCCTTTCTCCCTCCTTTGCTCCTTCCTTCTCCTTCCCTTTCTGTAACCAGTTTTATTCAGCACCTTACTTCACAGGGAATCTCAATGATGAAGCCAACAAGAATCTCTTCTCATTCTCAATTCCAGGGGGAGACATCAGAACAGACAACAATACACAATAAGCCATGCATGGCTTAGCAGCAAGAATACTTCTGGGAAATGCATTGTTAGGTGATTTTATCATTGCATGAGCATCACAGAGGCAGTGCAGAGTGTGGATGGTGTAGGCCAATCTTGTGACATGAATTTTTGATGCAACTAGGAGACATAAGCATGAGATGGATGAGGTTGATGGGACCATATGTGAATACACAATCAGTAACATATATTATCACCATCAATGTAATATACTTAATTACATGTTCTATACACATGGGAGGGAGCAAATGGAGATGGGAATGGGTATAGCCTGCCATTTTCCCCTATGGGATCTGAGCTCCGGACCCAATGCAAACTCCACAGAGCTTCACCTCTGAGTCCCACAGCCAAGGAGACAGGTGGACTGCCTGGTCTTTCCTTTTGTTCTACACCATGAGGGTGTGTGTGTGTGTGTGTGTGTGTGTGTGTGTGTGTGTGTGTGTGTGTAAATGCACATGCACACTTCCCACACATTTATAAGCTCCATCTATAGGCCCTGAGATTCCAGTATAAGAAAATCCCAGGGCCTATGCTAGGATGCTACAAAGCTGGGTCCCCAACACCCCAAACTGAGCATCTTCCCACAAACCCTGGGAAGGACAGTTGGGCTAGCCTAGTTCAAATGAAATCCCAAGTCCTCTCCCCAGCTCCAAGCAGGCTTGGTGAGAATTTCCATTCTGGGGCCTGCCTGGATCAATCAGGGGATTCATGAGGGAGAACCAGCATGGCCCACCCATGTTCTTCATCTCTTCTCACTCCACCTGGCCTCAGTTGGCTTCACCATGCCCTGTCCAGACATGGTCCTGCCTCTTCTGTGATCACTACCCAGCATCCTCTGCTGCTATCTTAGGGCACTTCTGCCACTCACTCCAGCCACTGCTTCATGCATACACTCCCCTCTGTGCCCCTGACTCTATCTCCAACCTGGCCTTCCTTCTCCAGTGCTAGCTGGTGCCTGCCTCTGCTCCACATGTGTGTGCATGTGCAAGAGTGTGCATGCCTATTTAAGAGTGTGCATGTATATTTATATGCAAATGTGCATATATCCTGATGTGTGTATGTGTGTTTGAGTGTGTGCTTGTCAGGATACACATTTGTGTGTTTAACTGTGAGCCAATGACAGTGTGTACATGTATGAATGCATGCAAAGGGTATGAGTGTATGGAAATGTGTATGTGTACATGTGATGAATGTGACAGTACGTGAGCTCTAGTATGTATGCTCAAGATGGAGCTGACATTACTTCTTTCTAGATACCCCAAAGTTCTGGAATCAATTACAAACCCAATCTATTTTGTCCCCTAACTTAGTGCAGAGCTTTCCAGCCTGCCTGTGGGGGCCTCTTATCCTCCTCACCTCTGAGTCCTGAGCAGAACCTTGACATGGCAATTCGCCTGCCTCTCTCTCACACACACACACACACACACACACACACACAGTCTTCTAGAGGGTCTGTCTGCAGACAGGGACCCAGCAAATACAGCTTCTTGGCCACTTCTCTTTCCACAGCCAGCCACCAGCTAATGTGCACATTCAGGCCTTTTGTGATCAGGAAGTAGTTTCTCACAAGTGCCCAAAAGGCAGCAAACACAATGAGAGAACAGTATGGAAGGGACAGGCTGTGCTGGCCCTGATTCTCACCTGTGTTTGCTCTTTGCAGCCTGTCTTTGGCTCATACCAAATACCACAAGGGGCCAGGGCAGGAACAACCTGGCTTTGGATCCAGCCAGGGGGGATTAGGGCACCTCTCCAGGTAGAGTTATAAGAAAGACAACTAATGTTGACATCTGGCCTCCACATACACATGCACCCACATATATAAACACACACACACAGTAAAACACAGGAAGAGTGGCAAAGAATGACAGGTATACGAGTTTCTTGTCACTGTGAGCAAATACCTGACAGAAACAATGTATGAGGAAGGTTAGGAGGGTTTCATCTGTCGTGGTGGGGAAGGCATGAAGGCTGGGGCAATTCTGTCAGCACCAATGGGAACATGAGGCCACAGCTCCTCACATCTTGGCTGATTAGGAAGCAGAGAGCTGAAACAAGAAGTGGGGCAGCAATAAAAGAACACTACACTCACTGATGAGATTTTTTTTTTTTAGACAGGGTCTCATGTTATCAGGCTGGCCTCAAACTCACTATGTAGCTTGAAATCCTGATCATGCAGTGGTGAAGATGGAACACAAGGCTCTGCGCATGCTAGGCAAGCACTCTACCAACTGAGAAACATCCCCTGCCTGAGCTTTTCTTTTCTTTCTTTTTTTTTTAAAATATTTAATTAATTTATCTATTTGACAAAGAAAGAGGGAGAGAGAGAGAATGGGCATGCCAGGGCCTCCAGCCACTGCAAATGAACTCCAGAGACATGTGCCTCCTTGTTCATCTGGCAAATGTGGGTTCTGGGGAATCAAACCTGGGTCCTTTGGCTTTGCAGGCAAATACCTTAACTGCTAAGCCATCCTTCCAGCCCCTGAGCTTCTCTTTAAAATGTTCATCTACTACTTTTAAAATATATTGATCACTTTACTCCATGAAATAAAAATTGAAAAATTACACCTCACTGTTTTACTTCAGCTTGCCAGATAAGGTTGCCTTTTATATTTTAAAAAAGTAACAAATTGGCCAGGCCTATAATCCCAGCACTCAGTGTGCTGGGGTAAGAGGAGCATGAATTCAAGGCCACCCTGGGATATAGAGCCAGTTCCAGGTTAGCCTGGTCTACATAAAGAAATCCAACCCACTTGGTAAAGCTACTTCCTAAGACCAGCACAGCATCCCTGTGGCCTGCTTCCTTCCATCATCCCCATCCCCACATTCCTGGTCCCTGTGCTGATGCTGGGGACTACACTGGCTGTCCCTTTATATTAGTTACATTTTTGTTGTGGGACAAAATACCTGATGAACATCATTTAAGGGAGGAAGGGCTTTATTTCAGCTTCCAGTTCCAGGTTATAGTCCATCATGGCAGGAAATGCATGGTGGCAGGAGCCTGAGGCAGCTGGTCACATTCACTCCACAGTGAGGAAGCAGAGAACGAGAGAGGGAGAGCAGTGAATATTGGTGCTCAGCTAACACTCTTCTTTTTACACAGCCCAGCCTATGGAATAGTGCCACCCACAGTTGAGAGAGCTCTTCCTACCTCAGTTAACCTAATCTGGTTAATCCCTCACAAGTGATTCCAGGTCCTGTCAAGTTGACAAACAATATGTAACCATCACATTCTCTGTGTCCTGATGCTTCTGTCTACCTGTCCAAAGACCATAGTCACCTAACACTGACCTTAGATGCCTGTAGGGAAGTTATGAGGGAAGATGCCAGAGCCCAGCTTCTGAACGAAGTAGTCCACAGCTAATACCTCTAGGGTGCCCATGAGGTGACACAACTTAGCACTCGATAACATGACCAGTGAGGTAGAACTGCAGAGAAATCAGGGCTCTGTAACTATTGGAAACATTTGGGACCAATCCTGAATTGCCCCAACCCTTGCTGGCCTAAAACATGGTATCTAGCTGGGAAAGAGCAGCTAAGGGTGTCTCCAGCTACCCCACCCCACTACTGTCATCTGAGAACAGAAAACTCATTCATGGCCCATGGTTGGGGCAGGCTGCTTTCAGATACATGATGTCACCTCATGGAAACCAGACAACTGGTCCCAGGAGACTTTGAGGGCCTAGTGTTGAGGCCCTGGGGATTCCTTGGTTTGGTTAACTCTGCAAACAAACATTCATACCCAGAAAAGAGTCAGGATTTGGACCTGGACTGGCTGGGGTGGATGTCATGCACAGGTGGGTGGTGTGAATGAGTGCCTATGTGCTCAGGGGGTAAGAGTGAGTGGGGGGAGTCAGTCAGCTGAAATAAACTCACTAGTGACATAGGATACTTGTCACCCCAGACCTGTGGCTACACATACAGTGTCCAGCTGAGAGCTGATGCTAATGGGACTTTTCCACCAGCCCAGCATGCATATGGGCTTTGTCCCAGAACAGCTGTCAACACTGTGAGTGGGGTGAGATAACAGGTTCCTCTTCAATGTAATCTTCCAGAATTCCTTGGCTCAGAACTCACTGGAGGCCTTACTTTTCTGTGAGCTCACAGGTCATGTCCTGAGAGACAAAAAGTGAACCATAAGAAATGTAACACTGGGACAGAAGAGATGGATCAGTGGTTATAGGAGCTTGCTTGCAAACCCTGCTGGTATGGGTTCAATTTCCCAGCCATCCACATAAAGCTCCAAAAGGACATTCATTTGTAATAATATATTTTTTCATTTGCATATATATGCAAAATTAAAAATAAAAATTAGAAAAAGAAGGCTGGATAAATGGCTTAGCAGTTAAGTGCTTGCTTGTAAAAGCCTAAGGACCCTGGTTCAAGGTTAGATTCCCAGTACCCACATAATTCAGATGCACAAGGTGGTGCATGCACCTGGAGTTCATTTTCAGTGGCTGGAGGCCATGGTGCACCCATTCTCTCTCTCTCTCTCTGTTTCTCTATTGCTCTCAAATAAATAAAAATAATAAAATAAAATAAAATAAAAATTAGAAAAAGAAAAGAAACAGAATCCAGGGAATATGAATATGGATCAATTAGTGAAATGCTTATTTCACAAGCATGAGAGCCTAAGTTCTATCTCCAGAGCCCCCACTAAAAAGTAAAGTAAAATAAATCTGGGCATAGTGGCATGTACTTGGAATCCCAGCACTGGGGAGGAGGAGACAGGCAGGCATCCCCAGGGCTCGATGACTAGCCAATCTAGCTAATTGGTGCATTCCAGGTAAGTGAGAGACCTTGTGTCCCCCCAAAAAGCCAAGATTGCCATGAGTTCAAGGCCACCCTGAGACTACATACTGAATTCCAGATCAGCCTGGGCTACAGTGAAACCCTACCTTGATAAACAAAAAAAAGGCCAGGCTTAGTGACACATGCCTTTAATCTCAACACTCAAGAGACTGAGGTGGAGGACAGCTGTGAGTTTGAGGCCATCCTGAGCTATAGAACTCCAAACCAGCCTGGGCAACAGTGAGAGCCTGACTCAAAAAAAGTGGATGGTATTCCTGAGAAACAACATCTGAGGCATCCTCTGACCTCCACATGTACACACACATGTACATACACCCCCACACACACATGAACATGCACACACAGGAACACACACAAAAGATGTAGAAGCCAAATGATCAAGGAAGCAGATGCCCTTTGCTCCCTTGACATGGCTACTTGGCTATATTCACAAATCCCAGCTGGAAGCTTGTAGCATTTTTAGTGTATACCGTGTCCAGTAGTGACCTATGTCATCACCTTGGTGGCTGATCTCCCCAAGGATGTCAATCAGTTCCCTGTGGGGCCCCAGGCCTTGAGGAAAACTCCCTATGCTTTCCTCAAGGGAGGTTGGAGGGCCAAAGTCCTGCTTTCTCACCCCAAGCTCTCTCTCAACTCAATTTCTTCTTCAAGCTTATCATTTTGGTGATGAAAATAATGGCAAGAATGATGACACTGATGGCAGGCTGCTGATGCTACCCTGGAAAACTTGGGAAAACAATGACTAGGCTGGCTTCCTTTTCTTCCAGCAGCAAGCTCTTCTCTCCCTTCTGGGCCTCCAGGACTTTGCATAGCCTGTGCCAGGGGTTAGTCATGGATGCATCCACAGTTCTGCATCCCTGCCCATCAGGGAAGTGCAGATTGAGACTATGTTGAGATTCCATCTCACTCCTGTCAGGTTGGGTACCATCATGAAAACAAATAACCATAAATGCTGGTGAGGATGCAGGAAAACAGGAACACTTCTGCACTGTTGGTGGGAATGTAATCTGGTCCAGCCATTGTGGAAATCAGTGTGGAGGTTCTTGAGACAGCTAAAAATAGATCTACCACATGACCCAGCTATACCACTCCTAGGCATATATCCTAAGGACTCGTCTCACTACCTTAGAGAAACTTGTTCGACCATGTTTATTGCTACTCTATTCACAATAGCTAGGAAATGGAACCAGCCTAGGTGTCCCTCAACTGATGAGTGGATAATGAAGATGTAGCACATTTACATGATGGAGTTCTACTCAGCAGTAAAGAAAAATGAAGTTATGAAATTTGCTGGAAAATGGATGGATTTGGAAAGGATTATACCTAGTGAGGTAACCCAGGCCCAGAAAGCCAAACATCACATGTTCTCTCTCATATGTGGATCCTAGCTACGAATGATTGGACTTCTATGTGAGTAGGAATAAAACTCAGTAGCAGAAGCCAGTAAGCTAGAAAGAGGATATAAATGGAGTAATGGAGGGAGGGGGGACTTAATAGGATGGTATGGTATATATGTGAGTAGAAGCACAGATCAATGGGGGAGAAAAGGCCTAAGTGAGGTCAGGGGAAGAGATTGAGTAAAAGAAAGGTGAAGGGAGGCCTAATCAAAATCTAAGAGGATATAAATAATTCATATGGAAACCTACTTTTCTGGACAATGGAACACTCAGAAGCAATAGATTTTTTTTTTTTTTGTTTTTTGAGGTAGGGTCTCACTCTGGCCCAGGCTGACCTGGAATTAACTATGTAGTCTCAGGGTGGCCTTGAACTCACGGCCTCCCAAGTGCTGGGATTAAAGGTCCCACCATGCCTGGAAGAAATAGATTTTTAATAGAAAATTTTCAGTGCCAGGAATGGGATACCTTCCAGTGAGTTGTCAGCTAGAGAGGTCACAGATACCCACAAAACATTATAGGCCATTGCTGAGGCCCTTGGTTTCCCACCAGGTCACTGAGAAATCCTGCTGGAGCTGAGCTGATAGCCTCCTCCATGTGCACCAGATGACAGAAAGTTGGGAAAAGTAATGCTGCATGCAGTTCAATGGGAGAGAGAAAACACCAGTGAAGGTACTCAACTGTGGACACTGCAAGCTTTAAACTTGGCCAGCAAGGCCAAATGAGTCAACGGGTACAATAGTGGCATGTCTGTTATGGGGAAAACCAACTGCTCTCTAAGTGGACTGGAGGCCTGCTCCATGGGAGGGAATACATGCCTGATACTGAAAATCTATGACAGGGGTAGTCATGAGCCTATGGGGGTAATGTCTGCTGGTGTCTGGCTAAATGTATATACTATGCTCACCAAACTGCCCAATAAGCACTTCTCTTAATGTCCATACTCTCACTTTTGGTCAGAGAAGCTTCTTTTTTCAGATGGTGGTCCCGTTGGGATGACTCAGAAGGCACCATGGGTGCTGAGAAGAAGGGACAGAGGAGTGCTCAGCACTGAAACATCTCTAACACACCTTCCAAGGCTCAGGGTCCATTGCAGAAGAGGGAGTGAAAAGAATGTAAGAGGCAAAGGAAGGGTTGGGTTCCTTACATTGTGCTTCTCCAGACACAAAATGGCTTGGATATTCATGACCTTACAATGCCTGACACTACCTACACAAAACCATCATAACAGGAGGAAAATATGATGACATCAAAATGAAAAGAGAGACTGATAGAGAGTCGGAGGGGATATGACGGAGAGTGGAGTTTCAAAGGGGGAAGTGGGGGTAGGGACGGAGTACCATGGGACATTGTCTACAATTAAGGATGCTGTCAATGAAATAATTGAATGAATACAGACAGTTGTCCTGTTCTGGATCCAGTGTTCCAAAAAGTTTTAATACATTCTACTTTCGATTCTCTCCTAGAACTTTAGAGCTCAATTTTCCAAAAACTTTGGGCTTTTAGCATCTTGTTTTTACATCCATCATTTGTTCCTGGAATCAACTTGTAAGCACATTTGTTTCATTTTTTTAAATTTACTTCAGAAATGCTGGGGAATCAGGCCTAGGAACTTTGTGCATGCTTAGACAAGTATTTACTACTGAGATACACTGCTTACATTGAGTATTTTGGGGGGACAGTGTGTGCCTAGAGTTCCCTAGTTAGGTGCTACAGGACGTGGACTGATCCTGGCATGTACAGAGCTGTGGGTTTCATTCCTAGTATCATCAAAAAATACATATATACTTGTAATCTCCCTCAAGGTTGCTATGGTGCCACCCAGAGTCAGAGGCAGGTTTTCTCCTAAGGCCCCACCTTCCTGTGGTGAGTAGGGGATCCTGAGGAGTTTCCTGCCCACCCAGCTGGTTCCAAGTCCCTGAGGTCCATCCTGGAAGGACCTTCAAAGGCCTTGGCCATTGTTGATAGGACACCAGTATGGAATCTGCTTGTAGAGGCAGTTTATTCAGCCAAAAGTGTGGAAATAATCTTTAAATTCTCCTAAAAGTGACCCCTTTGATTTGTACAAGTAGCCACTGTCAACTGGCCTGAGCTGTGGATCCTGAATGGAAAATGAGAATCCAAAAGCCAGATGTCTTCCTCAGTCCAGTTACCCTCAATGAGACACAGCTGCTGACTGTAGGAGCCATTGGGGCCAAGGGCAGGGCTCACTCTCTATCCTAGCTGCCCCAAAGGCCCTTCTGGGATTGCTGCCCATTGTCTACTGGGTCCACTCAGGGGTCACCAAGGCTTCAAAGAGACCCAATTTGACAAGATATGCTCAAGAATGGCCACAGCCATGAGACTGTTGCTACCCTGGGGACCTGGAGGTCAGTAAGACCCCAAGGGCCACAGAGATGGTGGTGGCAGTCCATTCTACTTATGGTGCAAATGAAGAGTAGATCAGACAGGGAGGTTCTGTGGAGATGTGTGGGGGGGTGTGGCTGTAGAACTGGCTATATTCCCAGCCTTGGACTCCTGGAGGTCAAGAGATTTGGAATTGACTTTGTAAGACTCAGGGTAGGGGTTCTGCTGGCTCACTGGCCATCATGGAAGTGGACAAATGTTTTCTGAGAGTCTATAGTATGCTAGGCCTGGTGTAGGGGACTAAGGGTATCACAGTGGGCAAATATCCCATTACACCTGATTCTCACTCTCAGGGTATATGGAAACAGCTCACAACTCTCCTAGAAAATTATTTGGTACTCTGAAAGTAACCCAAATGTGACTTAGCCAAGTACAGGTGTCTGGGACTATCCTGTTGTCACTATGCTGAAACTAGTAGTCAAGATCAGGGTACTGTGGTGCAAAAGTATTCCCAACAGAGGGAACAGCATAGGAAAAGGCCCCCAGGAAGCCAAGGGGACAGTGAGAGATTAGCATGAAGTTAGTTTATTTGTTTGTTTATTAATTTATTAATTTATTTTTGCAGTACTAGGGATGGAACTCAGGACCTCAAGCATGCTAGGCAAGTACTCTACCAAAGAGCCATGCCCCAGCCCTCACTGGGGATTCTAGGCTAGTGCTCTGCTGAGTCACACACTCAGCCCCTCACTGACTGAATTTTAGCAAGTGTCTATAACTGAGCTACACCCCCAGCACTCTCAGTGCCATATTCCCAGGAGGAGTCAGACCCCTGGGTTGACAGGCCCAGCTATCATGAAGCCAGGACCTCAGGCAAGCAGGTGGCCATGGCCTGAGATGTCTTGGCTCTGCCTGGTTCTGTTGGACACAAACTAATCTAGTAAGTTCTCAGGGGCATATACAGGGCTCAGTCTTAGAAAAGGCAGTCTTAGAAGAAGAGAAAGGCAGGCCTTCAGTGTAGGGAGAGTTCTAGAATCCTCTTCTGCTGTGGATGGCTCGGTTGTGATGCTGATGTGATCAAGGTGCCTTGCTCCTGCCTTCCCTGAGGGACAAAAGTGCCAAGTGCAGTTCACCCTACCTCAAATGTGTCATTCTTCTCCTCCCTCCTTCACACTTTCCCTCCCCCCCTTTCCTATCTCCCCTTTCTCTACTCTTCCTTTTTTTCATTTTTTCTTTCATATTGTTTTTAGGATTTAAAAATGTTTAATTTTAGTTTTGTATTTATTTAAATATTTATATGTTTGTGTGTGTATGAGCACACCAGTGTCTCATGATACTGCAAAAGAATGTCCATCTGGGCTGGAGAGATGGCTTAGGGGTTAAGGAACCTGCCTCCTAAGCCTAAGAACACTGGTTCCAATCTCCAGCGGTTCTAATCTGCAGGTCCCACGTTTAGCCAGATGCAAAGTAATGCAAGGGCGCAATGCCGCACTTGACCACAAGGGGACGCACATATTTGGATTTCGTTCTCAGCCCATGAGACACTGCTGGCACGCCCATCTCTGTCTCTCTCTCTCTGTCTCGCTGTCTCTCTGTGTCTCTCTCCAAAAAATAAAAAAATAATAATTAAAATTTAAAAAAAGAATGTCCATCTGACTTTATCTTGGTGCTGAGGAGTTGAACCAAGTTGGAAGGTTCTACAAACAGGTGTCTTTAACCACTGATCAGTCTCCCAAGTCCCTGTATTGTTTTGATTTAATTTTGGACATAGGACCTCTCTCTAGCCCAGCTGACCTGGAGTTCATTATGTACTCTCAGGCTGACCTCACACTCAAAGGGATCCTCTTATCCCTGAGTCCTGATTGCTGGGATTAAAGGCATGTTCCACCATGCCCAGCTCGTTTTGTTTTTATACAGGGTCCTACTATGTATGTATCCTAGGCTGGCCTCACGTTAGAAACCCTGGAAGATAGGGCCAGATTTGAGAAAGGTGTATGGTGTAGAGAGCTGCAGGTGCCGCGCCTTAAAGATGGCGCTGGCTTCCGCCTTCCGCCTTCCCGATGGCGAGTGCTCTCTGGATAAACAAGTCCTTATTTGGCTTGGGCCGTGATCTAGGCTTGCTTCCGCATATGTGGACCTATCTGCATTCACCACGTGGCACACCAGGGTTGGCTGTTCAAAGGCTTCTTAAGCTTTGGGCGGGCTTGTCCTGGGAGCAGTCAAGTAGTGAGTGAGGCAGTGAGTCGGGCAGTGAGTGAGTGAGTCAGTGAGTGAGTGAGTGAGTGAGTGAGGCAGTCAGTGAAGTGAGGGAGTCAGTGAGTGAGGGAGTGAATCAAGGAGTGAGTGAGTGAGTGAGTGAGTGGAGTGAGTGAGTGAGTGAGTCAGAGAGTGAGTCAGGCAGTCAGTCAGTGAGTCAGTGAGTGAGTGAGTGAGTGAGTGAGTCAGTCAGTCAGTCAGTCAGTCAGTCAGAAGATTGTTCAAGGTTCCTGAATAAACGGCTGAAAGAAGAGTCCGAGTGTTGCGCCTCTTCCTTGCTAGTCGAGGCGGACGCGACAAAATGGTGGCCTGTATGGGGAACTCAGAACTTGCAGGGCAGCTAGCTGGTAAGTTCCAGATAAGTGGACAAAAAGGGTAAAGGCAAGTTCTCCGGTAGAGAGACGATAAGGTCCCATAGCAAATGGGCAATACATCTTCCAGTATTAGGGTTAAAAGGCGCCACAATAAGGTTTTCTTAGAGGAAACGAGTGAGAAGATTTCTTAAGAATGATAGCTGGCCAATTAATGTATATTTGTTCGTGTGTCTTATTAGTGTATAAAAGTTGGTTAACCTCATGTGGTGTATTTGTGTTGTAGTGTGTCTAGTCATATTACATAGGGCAAACGAGAATGATTCAGAAGCAGTTTTAAAAAAAAAAAAATTTAGAGGAGGTGAGAGAAGAGCGCTCAGAGTAAAACATCTAAAAGAAAAGTAAGGTTCCTGAATAAACTGTTGAAAGAAGAGTCCAAAGAGGGACTCAGAACTTTCTGCAGTCAGGCAGTAGTAAGGTTCCTGAATAAACTGTTGAAAGAAGAGTCCGAAGAGGGACTCAGAACTTTCTGCAGTCAGGCAGTGCACTGTAAGTTCCCAGGTAAGGTGGGAATCCGCGCACAAAAAGGGGATTTTGCTCTTCTCGGTAGAAAAGAGGGAGCAGGAAAGTTCCCAGGTAAGGTGGAATCTTTAAAAGCTGGGAATTTTGCTCTCTCGGTAGAAAAAGAGGGAGCAGGAAGGGTTCATGTGTGTAGCGAACCGAAAGTAAAAGTTTTAAAAGAATTTTTGCAAGTGTAGCCATGGGCGCTTCTCACTGCACCCAATTTTTTGGCTCTGAATGAGCTGCTTCTGTTCAAAAAAACTTAAAGATAAAGGGGAGTACCCTAGAGAGGTTCCTGGAGGAATGTGATGCCATAGCCCCCTTGGTTTGCGTGCTCTGAAGTCTTACAATCCCTTCATGGGAAAAAATTGGGCGAAGATCTTGATTTTGCAGCAGACCAGGGCACGCTTAAGGGCGGGTAAGATCGATCTGGAGGTTAGTGAGGAACTGCCTCGAGGAAGAAAGGTCGGAACAGGCAAACAGTGAAAAGAGGCAAAACAAAGAACAACTTATATCCAACACTTGAGCTAGAAGATTCAGAGTCTACGGATTCTAAAGAAGGGCTGCAGGCTCTCATAAAACAAATGAAAAGATCAAAAAAAAAAAAAAGGAAAAAAAGAGAGAGAGGGGGGACTCCCGGAAAAAGCTGGGTGTGGTGGCTCAGGCCATCCCAGCACATGGGAGGCAGAGCAGGACTGCCACAAGTTCAAAGCCAGCCTGGTCTACATAGTGAGTTCCAGGGCAGCCAGGAAAAGCAGAGGCACTGAGACTGGTTTTAGGTTACTGAGCTTCTATTGTCAACGCATTAGCAATCTTAAGGAAGGTGGAAGGAAGGTGTCCTGACTTGATTTACATTAAAACAATGGAGAGGATGCCTGAGGAAAGACTGTAAAAATGCAAATTCTGGAAAGAGCTGACTGGAGAAGGAACCTGCTTTTCAAGGCTATATTGAACTGAACTGCAGAAGTTTGACATTTTACATCATATACGGTTATCAGTTTACGGGGCTAGGGACAGAATATGGTGGTTTGATCTGTGTGTCCCCATAAACTTCAAGTGTTCTGAATGCTAGGTTCCCAGCTGATGGCAATTTGGGAATTAACACCTCCTGAGGCAGAGTATTGTTGGGGGCGGGCTTATGGGTATAATAACCAGTTTCCCTTGCCAGTGTTTTGACCAATGCTAGCCTTTGCCGCCGTGGGCTCAGTTAACTCAAAATATATAAATTATACTAGGGCTGCAAATTTATCCAGATCTTTGTCTAGTTTTCTATTACAGAATTGGTCACTTGAATTTGAAGATACCTTAAGAGAACTGAGACTG
>JAEOAD010001185.1:0-59224 GCA_036365145.1 Orientallactaga sibirica | reverse complement strand
AAAAGAATCTACTGAGTTGTACATCTTGCTAGATTACACAAACCAGGAAAGTTTGATCTTACTGCAATCAACAATCTTCATAGGGAAGCATCTCATTCCGAGAACAGAACTAGCTTATTTCACACAGTACAGTTTTCAGCAATGAAGTTCTTTGTTTTCTAAGAAAACTACTTTAGAAATGAAACGAATCTACTAAGTTGTACATCTTGTTAGATTACACAAACCAGGAAAGTATGATCTTGCTGCACTCAACCTTCTTCATTGGAAAGCAAATCATTCCATGAACAGAACTAGCTTATTTCACACAGTACCATGTTCGGCAATGAAGACCTTTGTTTTCTAAGCAAACTACTTTAGAAATGAAACGAATCTACTAAGTTTTACATCTTGTTAGATTACACAAACCAGGAAAGTATCAACTTGCTGCACTCAACCATCTTTGTGGGAAGCAACTCATTCCGAGAACAGAACTAGCTTATTTCACACAGTACAGTGTTCCCCAATGAAGACCTTTGTTTTCTAAACAAACTACTTTAGAAATGAAACATATCTACTAAGTTGTATATCTTGTTAGATTACACAAACCAGAAATTATCAACTTCCTGCACTCAACCGTCTTCGTAGGAAAGCAACTCATTCATAGAACAGAACTAGCTTATTTCACACAGTAAAGTGTTCAGCAATGAAGATCTTTGTTTTCTAAGCAAACTACTTTAGAAATGAAACGAATCTACTAATTTGTATAGAAATGAAACATATCTACTAAGTTGTAAAATTTGTTAGATTATACACACCAGTAAAGTATCAACTTGCGGCACTCAACCGTCTTCGTAGTAAAGCAACTCATTCATAGAAGAGAAGTAGCTTATTTCACACAGTAAAGTTTTCAGCAATGAAGATCTTTCTTTCCTAAGCATACTACTTCAGAAATGAAACGAATCTACTAAGTTGTACATCTTGTTAGATTAAACAAACCAGGACAGTTTGATCTTGCTGCACTCAACCGTCTTCGTGGGAAAGCATCTCATTCCGAGAACAGAACTAGCTTATTTCACACAATACAATGTTCGGCAATGAAGATCTTTGTTTTCTAAGCAAACTGCTTTAGAAATGAAGCAAGTATACTAAGTTCTACATCTTGTTACATTACACAATCCAGGAAAGTATGAACTTGCTGCACTGAACCGTCTTCATGGGAAAGCAACTAATTCCGAGAACAGAACTAGCTTACTTCACAAAGTACATTGTTGAAACAATGAAGATCTTTGTTTTTCAAAGGAACAAACTACATTAGAAATGAAACGAATCTACTAATTTGTACATCTTGTTAGATTACACAATACAGGAAAGTATCAACTTGTTGCACTCAACCATGTTCATGGGAAAGCAACTCATTCCGAGAACAGAACTAGCTTATCTCACACAGTACAGTTTTGGCAATGAAGACGTTTGTTTTCTAAGCAAACTACTTTTGAAATGAAATGAATCTACTAAGTTGTACATCTTGTTAGATTAAACAAACCAGGAAAGTTTCAACTTGCTGCACTCAACCGTCTTCATAGTAAAGCAACTCATTCCGAGAACAGAACTAGCTTATTTCACACAGTACAGTGTTCAGCAATGAAGATCTTTGTTTTCTCAGCAAACTATTTAGAAATGAAACGAATCTACAAGTTGTACATCTTGTTAGATTACACAAACCAGGAAAGTATCAACTTGCTGCACTCAACCATCTTCATGGGAAAGCAACTCATTCCCAGAACAGAACTAGCTTATTTCACACAGTACAGTGTTCAGCAATGAAGATCTTTGTTTTCTAAGCAAACTACTTTAGAAATGAAACGAATCTACTAAGTTGTACATCTTGTTAGATTACACAATCCAGGAAAGTATCAACTTGCTGCACTCAACCATCTTCGTGGGAAAGCAACTCATTCCGAGAACAGAACTCTTATTTCACACAGTAGAGTGTTGGGCATGAAGATCTTTGTTTTTTAAGCAAACTACTTTAGAAATGAAAGGAATTTACTAAGTTGTACATCTTGTTAGATTACACAAACCAGGAAAGTATCAACTTGCTGCACTCAACCATCTTCGTGGGAGTGCAACTCATTCCCAGAACAGAACTAGCTTATTTCACACTGTACAGTGTTTGGCAATGAAGATCTTTGTTTTTTTAAGCAAACTACTTTAGAAATGAAACGAATCTACTAAGTTGTACATCTTGTTAGATTACACAAACCAGGAAAGTTTGATCTTGCTGCACTCAACCATCTTCATGGGAAAGCAACTCATTCCCAGAACAGAACTAGCTTATTTCACACTGTACAGTGTTTGGCAATGAAGATCTTTGTTTTCTAACCAAACTACTTTAGAAATGAAACAAATCTACTGATTTATACACCTTGTTAGATTACACAATCCAGGAAAGTTTCAACTTGCTGCACTCAATCCTCTTTGTGGATAGCAACTCATTCCGAGAATAGAACTAGCTTATTTCACACACTACAGTTTTTGAAAATGAATATCTTTGTTTTTTTAGCAAACTACTTTAGAAATGAAACGAATCTACTAAGTTCTACATCGTTTTAGTTTACACAAACCAGGAAAGTTTCATCTTGCTGCATTCAACCGTCTTTGTAGAAAAGCAACTCTTTTGGAGAACAGAACTAGCTTATTTCACACAGTATATTTTTTGGCAATGAAGATCTTTGTTTTCTAAGCAACCTACTTTAGAAATGAAAAGAATCTACTGAGTTGTACATCTTGCTAGATTACACAAACCAGGAAAGTTTGATCTTACTGCAATCAACAATCTTCGTAGGGAAGCATCTCATTCCGAGAACAGAACTAGCTTATTTCACACAGTACAGTTTTCAGCAATGAAGTTCTTTGTTTTCTAAGAAAACTACTTTAGAAATGAAATGAATATACTAAGTTGTATATCGTGTTATATTACACAAACCAAGATAGTATGATCTTGCTGCACTCAACCGTCTTTGTGGGAAAGCAAATCATTCCGAGAACAGAGCTAGCTTATTTCACACAGTACCATGCACGGCAATGAAGACCTTTTTTTCTAAGCAAACTACTTTACAAGTGAAACGAATCTACTAAGTTTTACATCTTGTCAGATTACACAAACTAGGAAAGTATCAATTTGCTGCACTCAACCATTTTCCTGGGAACGCAAATCATTCCGAGAACAGAACTAGCTTATTTCACACAGTACAGTGTTCGGCAATGAAGACATTTGTTTTCTAAACAAACTACGTCACAAATGAAACATATCTACTAAGTTGTATATCTTATTAGATTACACAAAACCGGAAATTATCAACTTCCTGCACTCAATCGTCTTCGTGGGAAAGCAACTCATTCCGAGAACAGAACTAGCTTATGTCAAACAGTACCGTGTACGGCAATGAAGATCTTTGTTTTCTAAGCAAACTACTTTACAAATGAAACGGATCTACTAATTTGTACATCTTGTCAGATTACACAAACTTGGAAAGTATCAACTTGCTGCACTCAATCGTTTCGTGGGAAAACAAATCATTCCGAGAACAGAACTAGCTTATTTCACACAGTACAGTGTTCGGGAATGTAGACGTTTATTTTCTAAGCAAACTACTTTAGAAATGAAACATATCTACTAAGTTGTATATCTTATTAGATTACACAAACCACGAAAGTATCAACTTTCTGCACTCAACCGTCTTCGTAGTAAAGCAACTCACTCGGATAACAGAAATAGCTTATTTCACACAGTATAGTTTTCGGCAATGAAGATCTTTGTTTTCTAAGCAAACTACTTTAGAAATGAAACGAATCTACTACGTTGTACATCTTGTTAGATTACACAAACCAGGAAAGTTTGATCTTGTTGCATTCAACCGTCTTTGTAGGAAAGCAACTAATTCGGAGAACAGAACTACCTAATTTCACACAGTACAGTTGTCGGCAATGAAGATCTTTGTTTTCTAAGCAAACTACTTTAGAAAGGAAAAGAATCTACTAAGTTGTTAGGTTACACAAACCAGGAAAGTATCAACTTGCTGCACTCAACCTTCTTCGTGGGAAAGCAACTCATTCCAAGAACAGAATTAGCTTATTTCACACGGTACAGTGTTCGGAAATTATATTTGTACAGTATCCTGCAATTAAGACCTCTGTTTTGTAAGCAAACTACTTTATAAATGAAACGAATCTACTAAGTTGTACATCTTGTTAGATTACACAAACCAGGAAAGTATCAACTTGTTGCACTCAACCGTCTTTGAAGGAAAGCAAATCATTCTCAGAACAGTACTAGCTTATTTCACACAGTCCAGTTTTCGGCAATGAATGTCTTTGTTTTCTAACAAACTACTTAGAAATGAAACATATCTACTAAGTTGTTTTTCTTGTTACATTGCACAAACCAGGAAAGCATCAACTTACTGCACTCAACCGTCTTCATAGGAAAGCTACTCATCCGAGAACAGAACTAGCTTATTTCACATGGTAGAGTGTTCGGCAATGAAGATCTTTGTTTTCTAAGCATAGTAATTTAGAAATGAAACGAATATACTAAGTTGTATAACTCATTATATTACACAAACCAGAAAAGTATCAATTTCCTGCACTCAACCTATTTTGTGGTAAAGCAACTCATTCTAAGAACACACCTAGCTTATTTCACACAGTACAGTGTTGGTCAATAAAGATCTTTGTTTTCTAAGCAAACTACTCTAGAAATGAAACTTACCTACTAAGTTGTACATCTTGTTAGATTTTACAAACCAGGAAAGTATCAACTTGCTGCACTCAACCGTTTTCGTGGGAAAGCAACTCATTCTGAGAACAGAACTAGCTTATTTCACACTGCACAGTGTTCGGCAATGAAGATCTTTATTTTCTAAGCAAACTACTTTACAAATGAAATGAATCTAATAAGTTGTACACCTTGTGAGATTACACAAACCAGGAAAGTTTGATCTTGCTGCACTCAACCGTCATCAGAGTAAAGCAACTCATTCTGAGAACACAACTAGCTTATTTCACACAGTACAGTGTTCGGAAATGAAGATCTTTCTTTTCTACGCAAGCTAGTTTAGAAATGAAATGAATCTACTAAGTTGAACATCTTGTTAGAATACACAAAGCAGGAAAGTATGACCTTGCTGCACTCAATCGTCTTTGGAGTAAAGGAAATCATTCCAAGAAGAGAACTAGCTTATTTCACACAGTACAATTTTTGGCAATGAAGATCTCAGATTTTTTTAAACAAACTACTTTAGAAATGAAACGAATCTACCAAGCTGTACATCTTGTTGGATTATACAAACCAGGAAAGTATCAACTTGCTACACTCAACGTTCTTTGTAGTAAAGCAACTCATTCCGAGAACAGAACTAGCTTATTTCACACAGTACAGTTTTCAGAAATGAAGATCATTGTTTTCTAGGAAAACTACTTTAGAAATGAAACGAATCTACTAAGTTGTACAGCTTGTTACATTACACAAATGAGGAAAGTATCAATTTCCTGGACTCAACATTGTTCTTGGGAAAGCAACTCATTCCAAGAACAGAACTATCTTATTTCACACAGTACATTGTTCGGCAATGAAGATCTTTGTTTTCACAGCAAACTACTTTAGAAATGAAACGAATCTACTAAGTTGTACAGCTTGTTAGATTACACAATCCAGGAAATTTTCAACTTGCTCCACTCAACCGTCCTCGTAGGAAAGCTACTCATTCCGAGAACAGAACTAGCTTATTTCACACAGTACAGTTTTCGGCAATGAAGATCGTTGTTTTCTAAGCAAACTACTACAGAAATGAAACGAATCTACTAAGTTGTACATCTTGTTAGAATACACAAACCAGGAAAGTATGAACTTCCTGAACTCAACCGTTTTTGGAGTAAAGCAACTTATTCCGAGAACAGAACTAGGTTATTTCACACAGTACAATTTCCGGCAATGAAGATCTGAGATTTTTTTAAGCAAACTACTTTAGAAATGAAAGGAATCTACTAAGTTGTACATCTTGTTAGAATACACAAACCATTAAATTATGAACTTGCTGCACTCAACCATCTTCATAGGAAAGCAACTCATTCTGAGAACAGAACTACCTTATTTCACACTGTACAGTTTTTAGCAATGAAGATCTTGGTTTTCTAAGCAAACTCCTTTAGAAATGAAAAGAATCTACTAAGTTATACATCTTGTGAGATTACACAAACCAGGAAAGTACCAACTTGCTGCACTCAACCGTCTTCGAAGGAAAGCAACTCATTCCAAGAACAGAACTAGCTTATTTCACACGGTAGAGTGTTCAGGAATGAAGATCTTTGTTTTCTAAGCAAACTACTTTACAAACGAAACAAATCTACTAAGTTGTACATCTTGTTAGATTACACAAACCAGGAAAGTTTCATCTTGCTGCACTGAACCGACTTCGTAGGAAAGCAACTTATTCCAGAACAGAACTACCTTATTTCACACTGTACAGTTTTCAGAAATGAAGATCTTTTTTTTTCTAAGCAAACTAGTTTAGAAATGAAACGAATCTACTAAGTTGTACATCTTGTTATATTTCACAAACCAGGAAAGTATCAACTAGCTGCACTCAACCTTCTTCGTGGGAAAGCAACTCATTCCAAGAACAGAACTAGTTTATTTCACACAGTACAGTGTTCGGCAAGGAAGACCTTTATTTTCTAAGCAAACTACTGTAGAAATGAGACGAATATACTAAGAGTTATATCCGGTTAGATTACACAAACTAGGAAAGTATTCAACTTGCTGCACTCAACTGTATTTGTAGTAAAGCAACTCATTCAGAGAACAGAACTAGCTTATTTCACACAGTACAGAGTTTGGCAATGAAGACCTTTGCTTTCTAAGCAAACTACTTTAGAAATGAAACCAATCTAGTAAGTTTTACATCTTGTATAATTATACAAAGCAGGAAAGTTTGATTTTGCTGCACTCAACAGTCTTCATAGGAAAGCAACTCATTCCGAGAACAGAACTAGCTTATTTCACACTGTACAGTTTTCGGAAATGAAGATCTTCGTGTTCTAAGCAAACTACTATAGAAATGAAACGAATCTATTAAGTTGTATATCTTGTTAGATTAAACAAACCAGGAAAGTATCAACTTCCTGCACTCAACCTTCTTCGTGGGAAAGCAACTCATTCCAAGAACAGAACTAGCTTATTTCACACAGTACAGTGTTTGGCAATGAAGACCTTTGTTTTCTAAGCAAACTACTTTATAAATGAAACCAATCTAATAAGTTGTACAACTTGTTACGTTACACAAATGAGGGAAGTATCAATTTCCTGCACTCTACATTGTTCTTGGGAAAGCAACTCATTCCAAGAACAGAACTAGCTTATTTCACACAGTACAGTGTTTGGCAAGGAAGACCTTTTTTTTCTAAGCAAACTACTTTAGAAATTAAATGAATCTACTAAGTTGTACATCTTGTTAGATTACACAAACCAGGAAAGTATGAACTTGCTGCACTCAACCTTCTTCGTGGGAAAGCAACTCATTCCCAGAATAGAACTAGCTTATTTCACACAGTACAGTGTTCTGCAATGAAGACCTTTGTTTTCTAAGCAAACTACTTTAGAAATGAAATGAATCTACTAAGTTGTATATCTTGTTAGATTACATAATCCAGGAAAGTTTCAACTTGCTGCACTCAACCATCTTCATAGGAAAACAACTCATTCCGAGTACAGAATTAGCTTATTTCCACAATACAGTTTTCAGGAATGAAGATATTTGTTTTCTAATCAAACTAATGTAGAAATGAAACGAATCTACTAAGTTGTACATCTTCTCAGATTACACAAACCAGGAAAGTTTGATGTTACTGCACTCAATCGTCTTTGTAGGAAAGCATCTCATTCCGTGAACAGAACTAGCTTATTTCACACAGTACAGTGTTCAGCAGTGAAGAACTTTCTTTTCTAAGCAAACTACTGTAGAAGTGAAACTAATCTACTAAGTTGTACATCTTGTTAGATTACACAACCCAGGAATCTATCAACTTGCTGCACTCAACCGTCTTCGAAGTAAAGAAACTCATTCCGAGAACAGAAGTAGCTTATTTCACACAGTATAGTTTTAGGCAATGAAGATCTTTGTTTTCTAAGCAAACTACTTTAGAAATGAAACGAATCTACTAAGTTGTACAACTTGTTAGATTACACAAACTAGGAAAGTTTGATCTTGCTGCACTCAACCATCTTCGTAGGAAAGCAACTCATTCCAAGAACAGAACTAGCTGATTTCACACTGTAAAGTGTTCGGAAATGAAGATCATAGATTTCTAAGCAAACTACTTTAGAAATGAAACGAATCTACTAAGTTGTATATCTTGTTAGATTTCACAAACCAGGAATGTATCAACTTAATGCACGCAACCGTCTTCTTGGGAAAGCTACTGATTCTGAGAACAGAACTAGCTTATTTCACACAGTACAGTTTTTGTTAATGACGATCTGTGTTTTCTAAGCAAACTAATTTAGAAGAAAACTAATGTACTAAGTTGTACATCTTGTTACCTTACAAAAACCAGGAAAGTATCAACTTGCTGCACTCAACCGACTTCCTAATAAAGCAACTCATTCCGAGAAGAGAGCTAGCTTATTTCACACAGTACAGTGTTTGGCAATGAAGACGTTTGTTTTCTACGCAAAATACTTTATAAATGAAACAAATCTACTACGTTATATATCTTGTCAGATTACACAAGCCAGGAAAGTTTGATCTTGCTGAACTCAACCATCTTCATATTAAAGCATCTCATTACGAGAACAGAACTAGCTTCTTTCACACAGTACAGTGTTCGGCAATGAAAAATGTTGTTTTCTCAGCAAACTACTTTAGAAATTAAACGAATCTACTAAGTTGTACATATTGTTAGATTACACAAACCAGAAAAGTATCAAATTGATGCACTCAACCGTATTTGTAGGAAAGCAACTCATTCCAAGAACAGAACTTGCTTACTTCACACAGTACAGTGTTTGGAAATGAAGACCTTTGTTTTCTAAGCAAAATACTTTATAAATGAAACAAATCTACTAAGTTGTGCATCTTGTTAGATTACGCGCATCAGGAAAGCATCAACTTACTGCACTCAACCATCTTCGTAGTAAAGCAACTCATTCCGAGAATGGAACTAGCTTATTTCACAAAGTACCGTATTCCACAATGAAGATCTTTGTTTTTAAGCAAACTACTTTGGAAATGAAACGAATCTACTAAGCTGTACATCTGGTTAGATTACACAATCCAGGAAATGATCAACTTCCTGCACTCAACCATCTTCTTGGGAAGTAACTCATTCCGAGAACAAAACGACCTTATTTCACACACTACAGTGTTTGGCAATGTAGATCTTTGTTTTCTAAGCAAACTACTTTAGAAATGAAACGAACCTACTAAGTTGTACATTTTGCTATATTATACAATCCAGGAAAGCATCAACATCCTGCACTCCACCATCTTCATGGGAAAGCAAATTATTCCGAGAAGAAAACTACCTTATTTCACAAAGTACCGTGTACGGTAATGAAGACCGTTGTCTTTTAAGCAAACTACTTTAGAAATGAAATGAATCTACTAAGATGTACATCTTGATAGATTACACAAACCAGTAAAGTATCAACTTGCTGGACTCAACGGTCTTCATAGTAAAGCAACTCATTCCGAAAACAGATCTATTTCATTTCACACAGTACAGATTTTGGCAATGAAGATTTTGTTTTCAAAGCAAACTACTTTAAAAATTAAATGAATCTACTAAGTTGTACATATTGTTAGATTACACAAACCAGGAAAGTTTGATCTTGCTGCACTCAACCGTCTTCATAGGAATGCAACTCATTCCGAGAACAGAACTAGCTTATTTCACACTGTAAAGTGTTCGGCAATGAAGATCTTTGTTTTCTAAGCAAACTACTTTAGAAATGAAACGAACCTACTAAATTGTACACCTTGTTAGATTACACAATCCAGGATAGTTTCAACTTGCTGCACTCAACCGTCTTCGGAATAAAGCAACACATTCAGAGAACAGAACTAGCTAATTTCACACAGTACAGTTTTAGGCAATGAAGATCTTTGTTTTCTAAGCAAACTACTTTAGAAATGAAACAAATCTACTAAGTTGTACATCTTGTTAGATTGCACAAAGCAGGAAAGTTTGATTTTGCTGCACTCAACCATCTTAGTAGGAACGCATCTCATTCCGCGAATGGAAATAGCTTATTTCACACACTACAGTGTTCGGCAATGAAGATCTTTGTCTTTCTAAGCAAACTACTTTAGAAATGAAATGAATCTAACAAGTTGTACATCGTATTAGATTACAGAAACCAGGAAAGTATCAACTTTTGCACTCAAACGTCATAGTGGAAAGCAACTCATTCCGAGAACAGAACTAGCTTATTTCACACAGTACAGTCTTCGAAAAGGTAGATCTTTGTTTTTAAGCAAACTACTTTTGAAATGAAACAATTCTACTAAGTTGTACATCTTGTTAGATTACACAAACCAGGAAAGTTTGATCTTGCTGCACTCAACAGTCTTCATAGGAAAGCAACTCATTCCGAGAACAGAACTAGCTTATTTCACACTGTACAGTGTTCGGCAATGAAGATCTTTGTTTTCTAAAGCAAACTACTTTAGAAATGAAACAAATCTACTAAGTTGTACATCTTGTTAGATTACAAAAACCAGGAAAATATCAACTTGCTGCACTCAACCGTCTTCAGAGGAAAGCAACTCATTCTGAGAACAGAACTAGCTTATTTCACACAGTACAGTGTTTAGGCAATGAAGATCTTTGTTTTCTAAGCAAACTACTTTAGAAATGAAACAAAATCTACTAAGTTGTACATCTTGTTAGATTACAAAAACCAGGAAAGTAACAACTTTGCTGCACTCAACCATCTTAGTAAAAAAACTCATTCCAAGAAACAGAACTAGCTTATTTCACACAGTACAGTGTTTTGGAATGAAGATCTTTGTTTTCTAAGCAAACTACTTTAGAAATGAAACAAATCTACTAAGTTGTACATCTTGTTAGATTACACAAACCAGGAAAGTATCAACTTGCTGCACTCAACCATCTTCATGGGAAAGCAACTCATTCCGAGAACAGAACTAGCTTATTTCACACAGTACAGTTTTCAGCAATGAAGATCTTTGTTTTCTAAGCAAACTACTTTAGAAATGAAACAAATCTACTAAGTTGTACATCTTGTTAGATTACACAAACCAGGAAAGTTTGAACTTGCTGCACTCAACAGTCTTCATAGGAAAGCAACTCATTCCAGAACAGAACTAGCTTATTTCACACAGTACAGTGTTCGGCAATGAAGATGTTTGTTTTCTAAGCAAACTACTTTAGAAATGAAACAAATCTACTAAGTTGTACATCTTGTTAGATTACACAAACCAGGAAAATATTAACTTGCTGCACTCAACTGTCTTCACAGTAAAGCAACTCATTCTGAGAACAGAACTAGCTTATTTCACACAGTACAGTGTTGGCAATGAAAGACCTTTGTTTTCTAAGCAAACTACTTTAGAAATGAAACGAATATACTAAGTTGTGCATCTTGTTAGATTACACAAACCAGGAAAGTAACAACTTGCTGCACTCAACCGTCTTCATAGTAAAGCAACTCATTCCGAGAACAGAACTAGCTTATTTCAAACTGTACAGTGTTTGGCAATGAAGATCTTTGTTTTCTAAGCAAACTACTTTAGAAATGAAACGAATCTACTAAGCTTGTATATCTTGTTAGATTACACAAACCAGGAAATAATCAACTTCCTGCACTCAACCATCTTCGTGGAAAGCAACTCATTCCGAGAACAAAAACTAGCTTATTTCACACAGTACAGTGTTCAGCAATGAAGACCTTTGTTTTCTAAGCAAACTACTTTAGAAATGAAACGAATCTACTAAGTTGTACATTTTGTTATATTACACAAAATCCAGGAAAGTTACAACTTCTGCACTCAACCTTCTTCATGGGAAAGCAACTCATTCCGAGAACAGAACTAGCTTATTTCACACAGTACAGTGTTTGGCAATGAAGACCTTTGTTTTCTAAGCAAACTACTTTAGAAATTAAACGAATCTACTAAGTTGTACATCTTGTTAGATTACACAAACCAGGAAAGTATCAACTTGCTGCACTCAACTGTCTTCACAGTAAAGCAACTCATTCCCAGAACAGAACTAGCTTATTTCACACAGTACAGTGTTTGGCAATGAAGACCTTTGTTTTTTCTAAGCAAACTACTTTAGAAATGAAACGAATCTACTAAATTGTACATCTTGTTAGATTACACAAACCAGGAAAGTTTGAACTTGCTGCACTCAACCATCTTCATAGTAAAGCAACTCATTCTGAGAACAGAACTAGCTTATTTCACACTGTACAGTGTTCAGCAATGAAGATCTTTGTTTTCTAAGCAAACTACTTTAGAAATGAAACGAATCTACTAAGTTGTACATCTTGTTAGATTACACAAACCAGGAAAGTATCAACTTGCTGCACTCAACACTCTTTGTGGGAAAGCAACTCATTCTGAGAACAGAACTAGCTTATTTCACAAAGTACAGTGTTCAGCAATGAAGATCTTTGTTTTCTCGTCAAACTACTTTAGAAATGAAACTAATCTACTAAGTTGTACATCTTGTTAGATTACACAAACCAGGAAAGTATCAACTTGCTGCACTCAACCTTCTTCGTGTAAAGCAACTCATTCAAAGAACAGAACTAGCTTATTTCACACAGTACAGTGTTAGGCAATGAAGATCTTTGTTTTCTAATCAAACTACTTTAGAAATGAAACGAATCTACTAAGTTGTACATCTTGTTAGATTACACAAACCAGGAAAGTATCAACTTGCTGCACTCAACCATCTTCGTAGGAAAGCAACTCATTCCAAGAACAGAACTAGCTTATTTCACACAGTACAGTGTTCAGCAATGAAGATCTTTGTTTTCTAAGCAAACTACTTTAGAAATGAAACAAATCTACTAAGTTGTACATCTTGTTAGATTATACAAACCAGGAAAGTATCAATCTTGCTGCACTCAACCGTCTTCATAGGAAAGCAACTCATTCTGAGAACAGAACTAGCTTATTTCACACAGTACAGTGTTTGTTAATGAAAGATCTTTGTTTTCTAAGCAAACTAATTTAGAAATGAAAACTAATCTACTAAGTTGTACATCTTGTTAGATTACAAAAACCAGGAAAGTATCAACTTGCTGCACTCAACCGTCTTCCTAATAAAGCAACTCATTCCGAGAACAGAACTAGCTTATTTCACACAGTACAGTGTTTGGCAATGAAGACGTTTGTTTTCTAAGCAAAATACTTTATAAATGAAACAAATCTACTAAGTTGTATATCTTGTTGTCAGATTACACAAACCAGGAAAGTTTGATCTTGCTGCACTCAACCATCTTCATATTAAAGCATCTCATTCGAGAACAGAACTAGCTTATTCACACAGTACAGTGTTTGGCAATGAAAAATTTGTTTTCTAAGCAAACTACTTTAGAAATGAAACGAATCTACTAAGTTGTACATCTTGTTAGATTACACAAACCAGAAAAGTATCAAATTGATGCACTCAACCATCTTTGTAGGAAAGCAACTCATTCCAAGAACAGAACTTGCTTATTTCACACAGTACAGTGTTCAGAAATGAAGACCTTTTTTTTCTAAGCAAAATACTTTAGAAATGAAACAAATCTACTAAGTTGTACATCTTGTTAGATTACACAAACCAGGAAAGTATCAACTTGCTGCACTCAACCATCTTCGTAGTAAAGCAACTCATTCCGAGAACAGAACTAGCTTATTTCACAAAGTACAGTGTTCCACAATGAAGATCTTTGTTTTTAAGCAAACTACTTTGGAAATGAAACGAATCTACTAAGCTGTACATCTTGTTAGATTACACAAACCAGGAAATGATCAACTTCCTGCACTCAACCATCTTCTTGGGAAAGTAACTCATTCCGAGAACAAAACGACTTATTTCACACACTACAGTGTTTGGCAATGAAGATCTTTGTTTTCTAAGCAAACTACTTTAGAAATGAAACGAACCTACTAAGTTGTACATTTTGCTAGATTATACAATCCAGGAAAGTTTCAACTTCCTGCACTCAACCATCTTCATGGGAAAGCAAATTATTCCGAGAACAAAACTACCTTATTTCACAAAGTACAGTGTTTGGTAATGAAGACCTTTGTTTTCTAAGCAAACTACTTTAGAAATGAAATGAATCTACTAAGATGTACATCTTGTTAGATTACACAAACCAGTAAAGTATCAACTTGCTGGACTCAACCATCTTCATAGTAAAGCAACTCATTCCAAAACAGATCTATTTTATTTCACACAGTACAGATTTTGGCAATGAAGATTTTTGTTTTCAAAGCAAACTACTTTAAAAATTAAATGAATCTACTAAGTTGTACATCTTGTTAGATTACACAAACCAGGAAAGTTTGATCTTGCTGCACTCAACCGTCTTCATAGGAAAGCAACTCATTCCGAGAACAGAACTAGCTTATTTCACACTGTAAAGTGTTCGGCAATGAAGATTTTGTTTTCTAAGCAAACTACTTTAGAAATGAAACGAACCTACTAAATTGTACACCTTGTTAGATTACACAATCCAGGATAGTTTCAACTTGCTGCACTCAACCATCTTCGGAATAAAGCAACACATTCAGAGAACAGAACTAGCTAATTTCACACAGTACAGTTTTAGGCAATGAAGATCTTTGTTTTCTAAGCAAACTACTTTAGAAATGAAACAAATCTACTAAGTTGTACATCTTGTTAGATTGCACAAAGCAGGAAAGTTTGATTTTGCTGCACTCAACCATCTTAGTAGGAACGCATCTCATTCCGCGAATGGAAATAGCTTATTTCACACACTACAGTGTTCGCCAATGAAGATCTTTGTCTTTCTAAGCAAACTACTTTAGAAATGAAATGAATCTAACAAGTTGTACATAGTATTAGATTACAGAAACCAGGAAAGTATCAACTTTTGCACTCAAACGTCATAGTGGAAAGCAACTCATTCCGAGAACAGAACTAGCTTATTTCACACAGTACAGTCTTCGAAAAGGTAGATCTTTGTTTTTAAGCAAACTACTTTTGAAATGAAACAATTCTACAAAGTTGTACATCTTGTTAGATTACACAAACCAGGAAAGTTTGATCTTGCTGCACTCAACAGTCTTCATAGGAAAGCAACTCATTCCGAGAACAGAACTAGCTTATTTCACACTGTACAGTATTCGGCAATGAAGATGTTTGTTTTCAAAGCAAACTACTTTAGAAATGAAACAAATGTACTAAGTTGTACATGTTCTTAGATTACAAAAACCAGGAAAATATTAACTTGTTGCACTCAACCGTCTTCGTAGGAAAGCAACTCATTCTGAGAACAGAACTAGCTTACTTCACACAGTACAGTGTTCGGAAATGAAGACCTTTGTTTTCTAAGTAAACTACTTTATAAATGAAACGAATATACTAAGTTGTGCATCTTGTTAGATTACACAAACCAGGACAGTAACAACTTGTTGCACTCAACCGTCTTCGTAGTAAAGCAACTCATTCCGAGAACGGAACTAGCTTATTTCAAAAAGTACCGTATTTGGCAATGAAGATCTTTGTTTTCTAAGCAAACTACTTTAGAAATGAAACGAATCTACTAAGCTGTACATTATGTTAGATTACACAATCCAGGAAATAATCAACTTCCTGCACTCAACCATCTTCGTGTGAAAGTAACCCATTCCGACAACAAAACGACCTTATTTCACACAGTGCAGTGTTCAGCAATGAAGACCTTTGTTTTCTAAGCACACTACTTTAGAAATGAAACGAATCTACTAAGTTGTACATTTTGCTATATTACACAATCCAGGAAAGTTACAACGTTCTGAACTCCACCTTCTTCATGGGAAAGCAACTTATTCCGAGAAGAGAAGTAGCTTATTTCACACAGTACCGTGTGTGGCAATGAAGACCATTGTCTTCTAAGCAAACTACTTTAGAAATTAAACGAATCTACTAAGAAGAACATCTTGATAGATCACACAAACCAGTAAAGTATCAACACGCTGCACTCAACTGTCTTCACAGTAAAGCAACTCATTCCGAGAACACAACTAGCTTATTTCACACAGTACAGTTTTTGGCAATGAATACCTCTGTTTTCTAAGCATACTACTTTAGAAATGAGACGAATGTAATAAATTGTTCATCTTGTCATATTACACAAACCAGGAAAGTTTGATCTTGCTGCACTCAACCGTCTTCATAGTAAAGCATCTCATTCTGAGAACAGAACTCACTTATTTCACACTGTACAGTGTTCAGCAATGAAGATCTTTGTTTTCTAAGCAAACTACTTTAGAAATGAAACGAATCTACTAAGTTGTACATCTTGTTAGATTACACAAGCCAGGAAAGTATCAACTTGCCGCACTCAACACTCATCGTGGGAAAGCAACTCATTCTGAGAACAGAAGTAGCTTATTTCACAAAGTACAGTGTTCGGCAATGAAGATCTTTTTTTTTCTCAGCAAAACTACTTTAGAAATGAAACGAATCTACTAACTTGTACATCTTTTACATTACACAAACCAGGAAAGTATCAACTTCATGCACTCAACCTTCTTCATTGTGAAAGCAACCCATTCAAAGAACAGTCCTAGCTAATTTCACACAGTACAGTGTTCGGAAATGAAGATCTTTGTTTTCTAATCAAACTACTTTAGAAATGAAACGAATCTACTAAGTTGTACATCTTGTTAGATTACACAAACCAGGAAAGTATCAACTTGCTGCACTCAACCGTCTTCGTAATAAAGCAACTCATTCCAGAACAGAACTAGCTTATTTCACACAGTACAGTGTTCAGCAATGAAGACTTTGTTTTCTAAGCAAACTACTTGATAAATGAAACAAATATACTAAGTTGTACATCTTGTCAGATTATACAAACCAGGAAAGTTTGATCTTGCTGCACTCAACCGTCTTCATAGTAAAGCATCTCATTCGGAACAACAGAACTAGCTTATTTACACACAGCACACTGTTCAGCAATGAAGAACGTTTGTTTTCTAAGCAAACTACTTTAGAAATGAAACGAATCTACTAACCTTGTACATCTTGTTAGATTACACAAACCAGGAAAGTATCAACTTGCTGCACTGAACCGTCTTTGTGGGAAAGCAACTCATTCTGAAAACAGAAATATCTAATTTCACACAGTACAGTTTTCAGCAATGAAGATCTTTGTTTTCAAAGCAAACTACTTTAGAAATTAAACGAATCTACTAAGTTGTACATATTGTTAGATTAGACAAACCAGGAAAGTATCAACTTGCTGCACTCAACCGTCTTAGTGGGAAAGCAACTCATTCCAAGAACAGAACTAGCTTATTTCACACAGTACAGTGTTTGGCAATGAAGACCTTTGTTTTCTAAGCAAACTACTTTAGAAATGAAACGAATCTACTAAGCTGTATATCTTGTTAGATTGCACAATCCAGGAAAGTTTCAACTTGCTGCACTCAACCGTCTTAGTAGGAAAGCAACTCATTCTGTGAACAGAACCACCTTATTTCACACAGGTACAGTGTTCAGAAATGAAGATCCTTGTTTTCTAAGCAAACTACTTTAGAAATGATAAGAATCAGCTAAGTTGTACATTTTGTTAGATTACACAAACCAGGAAAGTATCAACTTCTTGCACTCAACCATCTTCCAGGGAAAGCAACTCATTCCGAGAACAGTACTAGCTTATTTCACACAGTACAGTGTTTGGCAATGAAGACCTTTGTTTTCTAAGCAAACTACTTTAGAAATGAAACGAATCTACTAAGATATACATCTTGATAGATTACACAAACCAGTAAAGTATCCACTTGGTGCACTCAACCGTCTTCGTAGTAAAGCAACTCATTCTGAGAATAGAACAAGCTTATTTCACACAATATAGTTTTTGGCAATGAAGATCTTTGTTTTCTAAGCAAACTACTTTAGAAATGAAACGAATCTACTAAGATGTACATCTTGTTAGATTACACAAACCAGGAAAGTTTGATCTTGCTGCACTCAACCATTTTCGTAGGAAAGCAACTCATTCCGAGAACAGAACTAAATTATTTCACACTGTACAGTGTTTGGCAATGAAGACCTTTGTTTTCTAAGCAAACTACTTTAGAAATGAAACGAATCTACTAAGTTGTACATCTTGTTAGATTACACAATCCAGTAAAGTATCAGCTTCCTGCACTCAACCATCTTTGTGGGAAAGTAACTCATTCCAAGAACAGAACTAGCTTATTTCACACAGTACAGTGTTTGGCAATGAAAATCTTTTTTTTCTAAGCAAACTACTTTAGTAATGAAACGAATCTACTAAGTTGTGCATCTTGTTAGATTACACAAACCAGGAAAGTATCAACTTGCTGCACTCAACCGTCTTTTCTTGGCAAAGCAACTCATTCCGAGAACAAAACTAGCTTATTTCACACAGTACAGTGTTCGAGAATGAAGAAGTTTGTTTTCTAAGCAAACTACTTTAGAAATGAAACGAATCTACTAAGTTGTACATCTTGTTATATTACACAAACTAGGAAAGTATCCACTGGCTGCACTCAACCGTCTTCATGGGAAAACAACTCATTCTGAGAACAGAACTACCTTATTTCATACAGTATAGTTTTTTGGCAATGAAAATATTTGTTTTCTAATCAAACTACTTTAGAAATGAAACTAATCTAGTAAGTTGTACATCTTGTTAGATTACACAAACCAGGAAAGTTTGATCTTGCTGCACTCAACAATCTTCATAGGAAAGAATCTCATTCCGAGAACATAACTAGCTTATTTCACACTGTACAGTGTTCGGCAATGAAGATCTTTGTGTTTCTAAAGCAAACTACTTTAGAAATGAAATGAATCTACTAAGTTGTACATCTTGTTAGATTACACAAACCAGAAAAGTATCAACTTGCTGCACTGAACCTTCTTCGTGGGAAAGCAACTCATTCCGAGAACAGAACTAGCTTTTTTCACAAAGTACAGTGTTCAGAAAATGAAGATCTTTGTTTTCTCAGCAAACTACAGCAGAAATGAAACGAATCTACTAAGTTGTACATCTTTTTACATTACACAATCAGGTAAGTATCAGCTTGCTGCACTCAACCTTCTTCGTGGGAAAAGCAACTCATTTCAAGAACAGAACTTGCTTATTTCACACAGACCAGTGTTCAGCAAAGAAGATCTTTGTTTTCTAAGCAAACTACTTTAGAAATGAAACGAATCTATTAAGTTGTACATCTTGTTAGATTACACAAACCAGGAAAATATCAACTTGCTGGACTCAACTGTCTTCATGGAAAGCAATTCATTCCAAGAACAGAACTAGCTTATTTCACAAAGTACAGTGTTCGGCAATGAAGATCTTTGTTTTCTCAGAAAACTACTTTAAAAATGAAACGAATCTACTAAGTTGATATCTTGTTAGATTACAAAATCCAGGAAAGTATCAACTTTCTGCACTCAACCATCTTCGTGGAAAGCAACTCATTCCGAGAACAGAACTAGCTTATTTAACACAGTACAGTGTTCAGCAATGAAGACCTTTGTTTTCTAAGAAAACTACTTTAGAAATTAAACGAATCTACTAAGTTGTACATCTTGTTAGATTACACAAACCAGGAAAGTATCAACTTGCTGCACTCAACCGTTTTCATAGTAAAGCAACTCATTCTGAGAACAGAACTAGCTTATTTCACACAGTACAGTTTTTGGCAATGAAGATCTTTTTGTTTTTTAAGCAAACTACTTTAGAAATGAAATGAAACCCTAAGTTGTACATCTTGTTAGATTACAAAACAGGAAAGTTTGATCTTGTTGCACTCAACCATCCTTCATAGGAAAGCATCTCATTCTGAGAACAGAACTAGCTTATTTCACACTGTAAAGTGTTCGGAAATGAAGATCTTTATTTTCTAAGCAAACTACTTTAGAAATGAAACGGATCTAGTAAGTTGTAAATCTTGGTAGATTACACAAACCAGGAATGTTTGATCTTGTTGCAGTGCACCATCTTCGTAGGAAAGCATCTCATTCCGAGAACAAAAGTAGCTTATTTCACACTGTACAGTGTTCTGCAATGAAGACCTTTCTTTTCTAAGCATACTACTTTAGAAATGAAACGAATCTACTAAGTTGTATATCTTGTTAGATTACACAAACCAGGAAAGTATCAACTTGCTGTACTCAACCATCTTCATAGTAAAGCAACTCATTCTGAGAAAAGAACCAGCTTATTTCACACAGTACAGTTTTTGGCAATGAAGATCTTTGTTTTCTAAGCAAACTACTTTAGAAATGAAATGAATCTACTAAGCTGTACATCTTGTTAGATTACACAATCCAGGAAAGTATCAACTTGCTGCACTCAACCATCTTCGTGGGAAAGCAACTCATTCCAAGAACAGAACTACCTTATTTCACACAGTACAGTGTTTGGCAATGAAGATCTTTGTTTTCTAAGCAAACTACTTTAGAAATGAAACGAATCTACTAAGTTGTACATCTTGTTAGATTACACAAACCAGGAAAGTTTGAACTTGCTGCACTCAACCAACTTTCATAGGAAAGCAACTCATTCCAAAAAAGAACTAGCTTATTTCACACACTATAGTGTTCAGAAATGAAGATCTTTGTTTTCTAAGCAAACTACTTTAGAAATGAAATGAATCTACTAAGTTGTACATCTTGTTAGATTACACAAACCAGGAAAGTATCAACTTGCTGCACTCAACATTCTTCATGTGAAAGCAACTCATTCCAAGAACAGAACTATCTTATTTCACACAGTACAGTGTTCGGCAATGAAGATCTTTGTTTTCTAAGCAAACTACTTTAGAAATGAAACAAATCTACTAAGTTGTACATCTTGTTAGATTACACAAACCAGGAAAAGTATCAACTTGCTGCACTCAACCATCTTCATAGGAAAGCAACTCATTCCGAGAACAGAACTAGCTTATTTCACACAGTACAGTGTTCAGCAATGAAGATCTTTGTTTTCTAAGCAAACTACTTTAGAAATGAAACGAATCTACTAAGTTGTACATCTTGTTAGATTACACAAACCAGGAAAGTTTCAACTTGCTGCACTCAACCGTCTTCGTAGTAAAGCAACTCATTCCAAGAACAGAACTAGCTTATTTCACACAGTACAGTTTTGGCAATGAAGATCTTTGTTTTCTAAGCAAACTACTTTAGAAATGAAACAAATCTACTAAGTTGTACATCTTGTTAGATTACACAAACCAGGAAAGTATCAACTTGCTGCACTCAACCGTCTTCATAGGAAAGCAACTCATTCCGAGAACAGAACTAGCTTATTTCACACAGTACAGTGTTCATAATGAAGATCTTTGTTTTCTAAGCAAAACTACTTTAGAAATGAAACAAATCTACTAAGTTGTACATCTTGTTAGATTACACAAACCAGGAAAGTATCAACTTGGGCACCCAAAAGGGAAAAATAATAAGCAACCCATTACTCTGGACAATTTCAGGCTAAAACAGTGATTGTTTCAGCAGGCCTTTAGGAGGGCATTTTTTCTGTTTACCACAGGAACCTGGAGAGAACATGATGAAGGCCAAAAGTTAATCTTGTCTCAAGCTTTCTTTCTCAACTCATTCCGAGAACAGAACCTTCTCTTTCTCTCTCTTTCTTTCTAAGCTTAGAAATGAAACAAATCTACTAAGTTGTACATCTTGTTAGATTACACAAACCAGGAAAGACTTATAACTTGTGCACTCAACCGTCTTCTTAGGAAAGCAACTCATTCTGAGAACAGAACTAGCAAGGTTTCACAAAAAGACAGTGTCTGTCAATGAAGATGTTTTGTTTTCACAAAAACTAATTAGAAATGAAACAATCTACTAAGTTGTACATCTTGTTAGATTACACAAACCAGGAAAATAAACACTTGAGCACTCAACAGAATCTGGAAGAAGGTCAGTCAACTCATTCTGAGAACAGAACCAGCTTATGCTACACAGTACAACTGGGGAAAATGTTGACATTGGTCCAAACAACTTGCAGTCTAAGATTAGATTACAGCAGGAAACCATCTGACTAAGTAATGCTCATACAAGTGCAGTAGTGGCAAACAGCCATGGGGGGGTAACCAACTGTTCTTGATTTGGCTAATAGATCCACTCAGTGGAGAAACTCATTGCTGGAACTGGGAAATAAGTCAAAGTACATGTTTGGCAATGAAGATCTTTGTCTTTCAAAGAAACTACTTTAGAAATGAAACGAATCTACTAAGAGCCAATGCATATAAAGTTAGATTAAACAATCCAGGAAATAATCAACTATCTGCACTCAACCATCTTCGTTGGAGAAGTTGCTTATTCTTTTCAGGTGGACAATGAACCTGAAGGGAGTGATCAGCAATGAAGACCTCACCAGCTGAAACCATTAGAAATGAAACGGGGATCTACAAAGAATACATTTAGCTCAAATTAAAGATCAACTTTCCAACACCAGAAAAAACGCTGAAGGAGATAAATTCAGAGAACATCCAACTCAGTCATTAGCCAGATATCCAGAGACACAGTACAGGCTCCCAAAACCTTTGTCATCAAGGAAACAGAACTAAATGACACAGTACCGTGTACATTAATACTAAGAAGAACATCTTGATAGATTAAAACCAGTAAAGTATCAACTCAGGGAACTGTCTTCACAGTAAAGCAACTCATTCCGAGAAACAACTAGCTTATTTCACACAGTACAGTTTTTGCAATGAAGAGACTGGTTTTCTAAGCAAACTACTTTGAGAAATGAGAATGAATGATAAAATTGTTCATTGATTAGGGCCACAAACCAGGAAAGTTTGATCTTGCTGCACTCAACCAATCTTCATAGTAAAGCATCTCATTCTGAGAAATAAAAAATATATATTATTTCACACTGTACAGTGTTCAGCAATGAAGATCTTTGTTTTCTAAGCAAACTACTTTAGAAATGAAACGAATCTACTAAGTTGTACATCTTGTTAGATTACACAAGCCAGGAAAGTATCAACTTGCCGCACTCAACACTCATCGTGGGAAAGCAACTCATTCTGAGAACAGAAGTAGCTTATTTCACAAAGTACAGTGTTCGGCAATGAAGATGTTTGTTTTCTCATCAAACTACTTTAGAAATGAAACGAATCTACTAACTTGTACATCTATTTACATTACACATTCCAGGAAAGTATCAACTTCATGCACTCAACCTTCTTCGTGTGAAAGCAACCCATTCAAAGAACAGTCCTAGCTAATTTCACACAGTACAGTGCTCGGAAATGAAGATCTTTGTTTTCTAATCAAACTACTTTAGAAATGAAACGAATCTACTAAGTTGTACATCTTGTTAGATTACACAAACCAGGAAAGTATCAACTTGCTTCACTCAACCGTCTTCGTAATAAAGCAACTCATTCCGAGAACAGAACTAGCTTATTTCACACAGTACAGTGTTCAGCAATGAAGACTTTGTTTTCTAAGCAAACTACTTGATAAATGAAACAAATATACTAGGTTGTACATCTTGTCAGATTATACAAACCAGGAAAGTTTGATCTTGCTGCACTCAACCGTCTTCATAGTAAAGCATCTCATTACGGGAACAGAACTAGCTTATTTCACACAGCACACTGTTCAGCTATGAAGAACGTTCTTTTCTCAGCAAACTACTTTAGAAATGAAACGAATCTACTAACCTGTACATCTTGTTAGATTACACAAACCAGGAAAGTATCAACTTGCTGCACTGAACCGTCTTTGTGGGAAAGCAACTCATTCTGAAAACAGAAATATCTAATTTCACACAGTACAGTTTTCAGCAATGGAGATCTTTGTTTTCAAAGCAAACTACTTTAGAAATTAAACGAATCTACTAAGTTGTACATATTGTTAGATTAGACAAACCAGGAAAGTATCAACTATCTGCACTCAACCGTCTTAGTGGGAAAGCAACTCATTCCAAGAACAGAACTAGCTTACTTCACACAGTACAGTGTTTGGCAATGAAGACCTTTGTTTTCTAAGCAAACTACTTTAGAAATGAAACGAATCTACTAAGCTGTATATCTTGTTAGATTGCCCAATCCAGGAAAGTTTCAACTTGCGGTACTCAACCGTCTTAGTAGGAAAGCAATTCATTCTGTGAACCGAACCACCTTATTTCACATGGTACAGTGTTCAGAAATGAAGATCCTTGTTTTCTAAGCAAACTACTTTAGAAATGATAAGAATCAGCTAAGTTGTACATTTTTTAGATTACACAAACCAGGAAAGTATCAACTTCTTGCACTCAACCATCTTCCAGGGAAAGCAACTCATTCCGAGAACAGTACTAGCTTATTTCACACAGTACAGTGTTCGGCAATGAAGACCTTTGTTTTCTAAGCAAACTACTTTAGCAATGAAACGAATCTACTAAGATATACATCTTGATAGATTACACAAACCAGTAAAGTATCCACTTGGTGCACTCAACCGTCTTCGTAGTAAAGCAACTCATTCTGAGAATAGAACAAGCTTATTTCACACAATATAGTTTTCGGTAATGAAGATCTTTGTTTTCTATGCAAACTACTTTAGAAATGAAACGAATCTACTAAGATGTACATCTTGTAAGATTACACAAACCAGCAAAGTTTGATCTTGCTGCACTCAACCATTTTCGTAGGACAGCGTCTCATTCCGAGAACAGAACTAAATTATTTCACACTGTACAGTGTTTGGCAATGAAGACCTTTGCTTTCTAAGCACACTACTTTAGAAATGAAACGAATCTACTAAGTTGTACATCTTGTTAGATTACACAATCCAGTAAAGTATCAGCTCCTGCACTCAACCATCTTTGTGGGAAAGTAACTCATTCCAAGAACAGAACTAGCTTATTTCACTCAGTACAGTGTTTGGCAATGAAAATCTTTTTTTTTTAAGCAAACTACTTTAGTAATGAAACGTATCTACTAAGTTGTGCATCTTGTTAGATTACACAAACCCGGAAAGTATCAACTTGCTGCACTCAACCGTCTTCCTGGCAAAGCAACTCATTCCGAGAACAAAACTAGCTTATTTCACACAGTACAGTGTTCGAGAATGAAGAACTTTGTTTTCTAAGCAAACTACTTTAGAAATGAAACGAATCTACTAAGTTGTACACCTTCTTATATTACATAAACTAGGAAAGTATCCACTGGCTGCACTCAACCGTCTTCATGGGAAAACAACTTATTCTGAGAACAGAACTACCTTATTTCATACAGTATAGTTTTTGGCAATGAAAATATTTGTTTTCTAATCAAACTACATTAGAAATGAAACTAATCTAGTAAGTTGTACATCTTGTTAGATTACACAAACCAGGAAAGTTTGATCTTGCTGCACTCAACAATCTTCATAGGAAAGAATCTCATTCCGAGAACATAACTAGCTTATTTCACACTGTACAGTGTTCGGCAATGAAGATCTTAGTGTTCTAAGCAAACTACTTTAGAAATGAAATGAATCTACTAAGTTGTACATCTTGTTAGATTACACAAACCAGAAAAGTATCAACTTGCTGCACTGAACCTTCTTCATGGGAAGCAACTCACTCCGAGAACAGAACTAGCTTTTTTCACAAAGTACAGTGTTCAGAAATGAAGATCTTTGTTTTCTCAGCAAACTACAGCAGGAATGAAACGAATCTACTAAGTTGTACATCTTTTTACATTACACAATCAGGTAAGTATCAGCTTACTGCACTCAACCTTCTTCGTGGGAAAGCAATTCATTTCAAGAACAGAACTTGCTTATTTCACCCAGACCAGTGTTCAGCAAAGAAGATCTTTGTTTTCTAAGCAAACTACTTTAGAAATGAAACGAATCTATTAAGTTGTACATCTTGTTAGATTACACAAACCAGGAAAATATCAACTTGCTGGACTCAACTGTCTTCATGGGAAAGCAATTCTTTCCAAGAACAGACCTAGGTTATTTCACAAAGTACAGGGTTCGGCAATGAACATCTTTGTTTTCTCAGAAAACTACTTTAAAAATGAAACGAATCTACTAAGCTGATATCTTGTTAGGCTGCACAATCCAGGAAAGTATCAACTTTCTGCACTCAACCATCTTCGTGGAAAGCAACTCATTCCGAGATCAGAACTAGCTTATTTAACACAGTACAGTGTTCAGCAATGAAGACCTTTGTTTTCTAAGAAAACTACTTTAGAAATTAAACGAATGTACTAAGTTGCACATCTTGTTAGATTACACGTACCAGGAAAGTACCAACTTGCTACACTCAATCGTTTTCGTAGTAAAGCAACTCATTCTGAGAACAGAACTAGCTTATTTCTCACAGTACATTTTTTGGCAATGCAGATCTTTCTTATTTTAAGCAAACTACTTTGGAAATGAAATGAAACCCCTAGTTTTTCATCTTGTTAGATTACACAAACCAGGAAAGTTTGATCTTGTTACACTCCACCATCCTCGTAGGAAAGCATCTCATTCTGAGAACAGAACTAGCTTATTTCACACTGTAAAGTGTTCGGAAATGAAGATCTTTATTTTCTAAGCAAACTACTTTAGAAATGAAACGGATCTAGTAAGTTGTAAATCTTGGTAGATTACACAAACCAGGAACGTTTGATCTTGTTGCAGTGCACCATCTTCTTAGTAAACCTACTCATTCTGTAGGTTTTGGCAATGAAGATCTTTGTTTTTCTAAACAAACTACTTTAGAAGCATCTCATTCCGAGAACAAAAGTAGCTTATTTCACACTGTACAGTGTTCTGCAATGAAGACCTTTCTTTTCTAAGCATACTACTTTAGAAATGAAACGAATCTACTATGTTGTATATCTTGTGTGATTACACAAACCAGGAAAGTATCAACTTGCTGTACTCGGCCGTCTTCATAGTAAACCTACTCATTCTGAGAAAAGAACCAGCTTATTTCACACAGTACAGTTTTTGGCAATGAAGATCTTTGTTTTCTAAGCAAACTACTTTAGAAATGAAATGAGTCTACAAAGCTGTACATCTTGTTAGAATACACAATCCAGGAAAGTATCAACTTCCTGCACTCAACCATCTTCGTGGGAAAGCAACTCATTCCAAGATCAGAACTACCTTATTTCACACCGTACAGCATTCGGCACTGAAGATCTTTGTTTTCTAAGCAAAATACTTTAGAAATGAAACGAATCTATTAGTTGTACATCTTGTTAGATTACACCCACCAGGAAAGTTTGATCTTGCTGCACTCAACCAACTTCATAGGAACGCATATCATTCCACGAAAAGAACTAGCTTATTTCACACACTATAGTGTTCAGAAATGAAGATCTTTGTTTGCTAAGCAAACTACTTTAGAAATGAAATGAATCTACTAAGCTGTACATCTTGTTAGATTACACAATCCAGGAAAGTATCAACTTCCTGCACTCAACATTCTTCATGTGAAAGCAACAGATTCCAAGAACGGAACTATCTTATTTCACACAGTACAGTGTTCGACAATGAAGATCTTTGTTTTCTAAGAAAACTACTTTAGAAATGAAACGAATCTACTACGTTGTACATCTTGTTAGAATACACATATGGGGAAAGTACGAAATGGCTACACTCAACCGTCATCGTAGTAAAGCAACTCATTCCGAGAACAGAACTAGCTTATTTCACACAGTACAGTTTCGGCAATGAAGATCTTTGTTTTCTAAGAAAACTACTTTAGAAATGAAACGAATCTACTACGTTGTACATCTTGTTAGAATACACATACGGGGAAAGTACGAAATGGCTACACTCAACCGTCTTCGTAGTAAAGCAACTCATTCCGAGAACAGAACTAGCTTATTTCACATAGTACACTTTTTGCCAATGAAGATCTTTCTTACTTTAAGCAAACTCCTTTGCAAATGAAAAGAATCTACTAAGTTGTACATCTTGTTAGATTACACAAACAGTAAAGTATCAACTTGCTGCACTCAACCGTCTTCGTAGGTAAGCAACTCATTCCGAGAACAATACTAGCTTATTTCACACGGTACAGTGTTAGGAAATGAAGATCTTTGTTTTCTAAGCAAACTACTTTAAAAATGAAAAGAATCTACTAAGTTGTACATCTTTTTAGATTACACAAAGCCAGGAAAGTATCAGCTTCCCACACTCAACCATCTTCATGGGAAAGCAACTCACTCCGAGAACAGAACTAGCTTATTTCACACAGTACAGTGTTGGGCAATGAAGACCCTTGTTTTCTAAGCAAGCTACTTTAGAAATGAAACGAATCTACTAAGTTGTACATCTTTTTACATTACACAATTCAGGAAAGTATCACCATCCTGCACTCAACTTTCTTCGTGGGAAAGCAACTCATTCCAAGAACGGAACTAGCTTATTTCACTCAGTACAGTGTTCAGAATTGAAGACCTTGTTCTCTAAGCAAAACACTTTGGAAATGAAACGAATAGACTTAGTTGGACATCTTGGCAGATTACACAAACCAGGAAAGTATCAACTGCCCAGACTCAACCATCTTAATGGGATAGCAACTCATTCCCAGAACAGAACTAGATTATTTCGCACAGTACAGCGTTCAACAAAGAAGACCTTTGTTTTCTAAGCAAACTGCTTTAGAAATGAAACGAATCTACTAAGTTGTACATCTTGTTAGATTATACAAACCAGTAAGTATCAACTTGCTGCACTCAAAACTACTTTAGAAATCTTCATCTTTAGTAAAACCAGAAAAGTGTCAACTTGCTTCACTCATCAGTCTTTGTAGTAAAGCAACTCATTCGGAGATTAGAACTAGCTTATTTCACACAGTATAGTTTTCAGCAATGAAGATCTCTGTTTTCTAAGCAAACTACTTTAGAAATGAAACGAATATACTAAGTTGTACATCTAGTTAGATTACACAAACCGGGAAAGTATCAACTTGCTGCACTCAACCATCTTTGTGGGAAAGCAACTCATTCAGAGAACAGAACTAGCTTATTTCACACAGTACAGTTTTCAGCAATGAAGATCTTTGTTTTCTAATCAGACTACTTTAGAAATGAAACGAATCTACTAAGTTGTACATCTTGTTAGATTACACAAACAAGGAATGTTTGATCTTGCTGCACTCAACAGTCTTTGTAGGAAATCAACACATTCCGAGAACAGAACAGCTTATTTCACACTGTACAGTGTTCGGCAATGAAGATCTTTGTTTTCTAATCAAACTATTTTAGAAATGAAATGAATCTACTAAGTTGTACATCTTCTTAGATTACAAAAACCAGCAAAGTATCACCTTGCTGCACTGAATCGCCGTCGTGTGAAAGAAACTCACTCTGAGAACAGAACTAGCTTATTTCACAAAGTACAGTGTTCAGCAATGAAGATCTTTGTTTTTGCAGCAAAATACTTTAGAAATGAAACGAATCTACTAAGTTGTACATATTTTTACATTACACAATCCTGGAAAGTATCAACTTCCTTCACTCAACCTTCTTCATGGGAAAGCAACTCATTCCAAGAACGGAACTAGCTTATTTCACACTGTACAATGTTCAGCATGGAAGACCTTAGCTTTCTAAGCAAAATACGTTAGAAATGAAATGAATCTACTGGTTGTACATCTTGGTATATTACACAAACCAGGAAAGTTTGATCTTGCTGTACTCAACCGAATTCTTAAGAACACATCTCAATCCGCCAACAGAACTAGGCTATTTCCCACAGTACAGTGTTCGGCAATGAAGGTCTTTGTTTTCTAAGGAAACTACTTTAGAAATGAAACTAATCTACTAAATTGTACATCTTGTCAGATTACACAAACCAGGAAAGTATCAACTTGCTGCACTCAACCGTCTTCGTAGGAAAGCAACTCATTCTGAGAACAGAACTAGCTTATTACACATTACAGTGTTTGGCAATGAAGACCTTTGTTTTTTAAGCAATCTAGTGTATAAATGAAACGAATCTACTAAGTTGTACATATTTTTAGATTACACAAACCAGGAAAGTATCAACTTGCTTTACTCAATCGTCTTTGTGGGAAAGCAACTCATTCTGAGAACAGAACTAGCTTATTTCACAAAGTACATTGTACGGCAATGAAGATCTTTGTTTTCTTAGCAAACTACTTTGGAAATGAAACGAATCTAGTAAGCTGTACATATTGTTAGATTACACAATCCAGGAAAGTATCAACTTCCTGCACTCAACCATCTTCATGGGAAAGCAACTCATTCCAAGAACAGAACTAGCTTATTACACACTGTACAATGTTCTCAATGAAGATCTTTTCTTTCTAAGCAAACTACTTTAGAAATTGTAGCAGACAGCTTCAGGTTCGCTGAGATGAACTTCCAGACTGGGCACAGTTATGGAGGAAGGGATATTATTTATTGAAGGTTACAGATCCAGGGAAGTTCCATAATGGCAAGAGAAGTGGCCTGCTCTCCACAGGGCCAAGCAGAGAGAGAGAGAAATAACCCAGCCACCACAGCACACAGAGCAAAACTACAGGAAAAAGGTCACACAACACACTTCAGGAACTCCTGCTAGGCACATTTGCATATCTTTACAATGGAATCTCAAACCCACACCTTAAGACCAGCCCCCAGTGACATTGCCTCTAGCAAGGTGATTGCAGATGCAAACTATACCTAATAAAACACTGAATATATTGGGGGACATATATTCAAACTACCACATTCTGCCCCTGCCCCCCAATATATTTAGCTCCTGGCCCCCAATAGATTTTTAACTATCACATATTGTAAATTGTACTCAGTCCAATTTCAAAGGTTCTCACAGTCTTGATCTACTTAAGATAGTGAGTCATGTAAAATCAAACAAGTTAAATACTTTCAACATGTAAAGTCACAGAGGAAACATTTTAACTGTATAAGGAATAGCAAGGAGAGACTGGAACAATGCAAACTCAACCACCATTGGCCATCATCAAACTTCTGCAGTTCAAGTTCAATATAACCAGAGACTGACAGTCTCCAGGTTTTCCAATTCCACCCCTCCAGCTGGGCAGAGTCGCCAGGAAAAACTTTCATCCCATGCCAACACTGCACTCCATGGTAGCCCTTTTGCACAGTCCTGGTATATCCAAAATATCTTCAGGTCTCCATGCAAACCACGGTCCATCTTCAAAAAGGCTCTTGCAGCCTAATCCTGAGGGTCTTCATGCCCTGCCTCATACCGCATCTCAGCAGTGGCTCCTGGAACCATGTGCAATTAATGACCATTCTATGCATTTTTCATATTTCCAAAACTAATACCAGGTGTGCAGGACACAGCCATATTCTTAATCCAGGGACAAAATAAATCATAGCCTTGAAAAGCAGGTTCCTTCTCCAGTCAGGTCTTTCCATGAATTTGCATTTTTAACAGTCTTTCCTAAGGCATCCTCTCAATTGTTTTAATGTAAATCAAGTCAGGCCACCTTCCTTCTGCCTTCCTTAAGATTGCTAATGCGTTGACAATAGCAGCTCCAGTAACCTAAAACCAGTCTCAGTGCCTCTGCTTTTAACTTGCTTCAGGTTTTTCAACTTAAAATCTTAAAATCTCAGTCTGTTATCTTTAGCCAAGGCACATCAGTCCATTACAAATTTAACCTTGATCAAACTTTCTGGGCCTGGATAGCGGAATGTAGCCATCCCTTATGCCAGTAGCCCAGTTCCAACAAAGTCCTCTTCAGTCTTTCCTTCCCCTTAGAATCCTCATAAGCCAAGCCTCGAAGTTCAGTACTATCTGCACTTAGCATTCTCAAACTCTCATCAGAATAGTCCATAAAACTTGGCTTACCACTCCAGAAGGCATCTTCAGTTGCAAGGATCAAGTTCATGCCCATTCCTCCAAAACAAAGGTTCCAAAAGACGAATATCCAAATGGTCAGGTTCATCTCACCCCACACTCCTCGGTACCACTTTAATGTAGCAGACAGATTCAGGTTCACTGAGATGAACTTCCAGACTGGGCACAGTTATGGAGGAAGGGATATTATTTATTGAAGCTTACAGATCCAGGGGAAGTTCCATAATGGCAAGAGAATCGGCCTTCTCTCCACAGGGCCAAGCAGAGAAAGAGAGAAACCAACTAGCCACCACAGCACACAGAGCAAAACTACAGGAAAAAGGTCACACAGCACACTTCAGGAACGCCTGCTAGGCACATTTGCATATCTTTACAATGGAATCTCAAACCCACACCTTAAGACGAGCCCCAGGGACATTGCCTCTAGCAAGGTGATTGCAGATGCAAACTATACCTAAGAAAACGCTGAATATATTGGGGGACATATATTCAAACGACCACAGAACTGAAACGAATCTACTAAGATGTCATCTGGGCAGATTACACAAACCAGGAAAGTTTGATCTTGCTGCACTTAACCATCCTTGTAGTATAGAAACTCATTCCGAGAACAAATCTAGCTTATTTCACACAGTATAGTTTTCGGCAATGAAGATCTTTGTTTTCTAAGTAAACTACTTTAGAAATGAAATGATTCTACTAAGTTGTACATCTTGTTAGATTACACAAACCAGGATAGTATCCACTTGCTGCACTCAACCATCTTCATGGGAAAGCAACTGATTCTGAGAACAGAACTAGCTTATTTCACACAGTACAGTTTTCGGCAATGAAGATCTTTGTTTTCTAAGCAAACTACTTTAGAAATGAAGTAAATCTACTAAGTTGTACATCTTGTTAGACTACACAATCCGGGAAAGTATCAACTACCTGCACTCAACCTTCTTCGTGGGAAAGCAACTATTTCCAAGAACAGAACTAGCTTATTACACACAGTACAGTGTTCGGCAATGAAGACCTTTGTTTTCTCAGCAACCTACTTTAGAAATGAAACGAATCTACTATGATGTTCGTCTTGTTAGATTACACAAACCAGGAAAGTATCAACTTCCTGCACTCAACCATCTTAGTACGAGCAACTGATTCTGAGAACAGAACTAGCTTATTTCACACAGTGCAGTTTTAGGAAATGAAGATCTTAGTGTTCTAAGCAAACTACTTTAGAAATGAAACGAATCTACTAAGTTGTATATCTTGTTAGATTACACAAATCAGGAAAGTTTGATCTTGCTGCACTCAACCGTCTTCGTAGGAAAGTAACTTATTCCGAGAATAGAACTGGCTTATGTCACACTGTACAGTATTCAGCAATGAAGATCTTTGTTTTCTAAGCAAACTACTATAGAAATGAGATGAATCTACTAAGTTGTACATCTTGTTAGATTACACAAACCAGTAAAGTTTGATATTGCTGCACTCAACCGTCTTCATAGGAACACATGTAATTCCGCGAACAGAACTAGCTTATTTCACACAGTACAGTTTTTGGCAATGAAGATCTATGTTTTCTAAGCAAACTACTTTAGAAATGAAACTTATCTACTAAGTTGTACATCTTGTTTGATTACACAATCCAGGAAAGTATCAACTTGCTGCACTCAACCATCTTCATAGTAAAGCAACTCCTTCCGAGAACAGAACTAGCTTATGTCACAGTGTACAGTGTTCAGCAATGAAGATCTTTGTTTTCTAAGCAAACTACTTTAGAAATGAAACGAATCTACTAAGTTGTACATCTTGTTAGAATACAAAAAAAAAAAAAAACAGGAAATTAACAACTTCCCACACTCAATTATCTTCATGGGAAAGCAAGTCATTCCGAGAACAGAACTAGCTTATTTCACACAGTACAGTGCTTGGCAATGAAGACATTTCTTTTCTAAGAAACTACTTTAGAAATTAAACTAATCTACTATAATGTATATCTTGTTAAATTTTACAAACCAGGAAAGTTTGAACTTGCTGCAGTCAACCATCTTCGTAGGAAAGCATGTCATTCCGAGAACAGAACTAGCTTATTTCACACTGTAGAATGTTCGGCAATGAAGCTCTTTGTTTTCTAAGCAAACTACTTTAGAAACGAAATCAATCTACTAAGTTGGACATTTTTTAGATTTCACAAACCAGGAAAGTATCAACTTGTTGCACTCAACCTTCTTCGTGGGAATGCAACTCATTCCCAGAACAGAACTTGCTTATTTCACAAAGTTCAGTGTTCAGCAATGAAGATCTTTGTTTTCCAAAGAAACTACTTTAGAAATGAATCGAATCTACTAAGCTGTACATCTTTTTAGATTACACAATCCAGGAAAGTATAACTTCCTGCACTCAACAATCTTCATGGGAAAGCAACTCATTCTGAGAACAGAACTAGCTTATTTCACACACTACAGTGTTCAGCAATGAAGACATTTGTTTTCTAAGCAAACTACTTTAGAAATTAAATGAATCTACTAATTTGTACATCTTGTTACTTTACACACACCAGTAAAGGTTGATCTTGGTGCACTCAACTGTCTTCGTAGGAAAGTATGTCATTCCGAGAAGAGAACTAGCTTATTTTACACTGTACAATGTTCAGCAATGAAGATCTTTCTTTTCTATGCAAACTACTTTAGAAATGAAACGAATCTACTAAGTTGTACATCTTGTTAGATTAGAGAAAACAGGAAAGTATCAACTTTCTGCACTGAACCATCTTCGTGGGAAAGCAAACCGTTCCGAGAACAGAACCAGCTTATTTCACACAGTACAGTGTTCTGAAATGAAGACCTTAGTTTTCTAAGCAAACTACTTTATAAATTAAACGAATCTACAAAGTTGTGCATCTTGTTAGATTACACACACCAAGACAGTATCAACTTGCTCAACTCAACCGTCTTTGTAGTAAAGCAACTCATTCCGAGAACAGAACTAGCTTATTTCATTCAGTATTGTTATCAGCAATGAAGATCTTTGCTTTTTAAGCAAACTACTTTAGAAATGAAACAAATCTGCTAAGTTGTATATATTTTTAGATTACACAAACTAGGAAAGTATCAACTTGCTGCACTCAACCATCCTCGTGGGAAAGCAACTCATTCTGAGAAGAAACTAGCTTATTTCAAAAGTACAGTGTTTGGGAAAAGAAGATCTTTGTTTTCTCAGCAAACTACTTTAGAAATCAAATGAATGTACTAAGTTGTACATCTTGTTACCTTACACAATCCAGGAAAGTATCAACTTCCTGCATTCAACCTTCTTTGTGGGAAAGCAACTCATTCCAAGAACAGAACTAGCTTATGTCACACTGTACAGTGTTCAGCAATGAAGATCTTTGTTTTCTAAGTAAAGTAATTTAGAAATGAAATGATTCTACTAAGTTGCACATCTTGTTAGATTACACAAATCAGGAACGTATCAACTTGTTGCACTCCTCCGTCTTTGTGAGAAACCAACTTATTCCCAGAACAGAACTAGCTTATTTCACAAAGTACATTGTTCCGCAATGTACAATGTTCGCCAATGAAGATCTTTGTTTTCTAAGCAAACTTCTTTAGAAATGAAACGAATCTACTAAGTTATATATCTTGTTAGAATACACAATCCAGGACAGTATCAACTTCCTGCACTCAACCATCTTCGTGGGAAAGCAACTCATTCTGAGAACAGAACTAGCTTATTTCACACTGTACAGTGTTCAGCAATGAAGATCTCTGTTTTCTAAATAAACTACTTTAGAAATGAAATGAGTCTACTAAGTTGTACATCTTTTTAGATTACAGAAACCAGGAAAGTATCAACTTGCTGCACTCAACCGTGTTCTTGGGAAAGCAACTCATTCCGAGAACAGAACTAGCTTATTTCACAAAGTACAGTGTTCGGCAATGAAGAACTTTGTTTTCTAAGCAAACTACTTTAGAAATGAAACGAATGTACTAATTTGCACATCTTTTTAGATTACACAAACCAGGAAAGTATAAACTCGCTGCACTCAACCGTCTTACTGGGAAAGCAACTCATTCCTAGAACAGAACTAGCTTATTTCACACTGTACAGTGTTCAGCAATGAAGACCTTTGTTTTCTAATGAAACTACTTTAGAAATGAAACGAATCTACTAAGCTGTACATCTTGGTGGATTACACAATCCAGGAAATAATCAACTTCCTGTACTCAACCATCTTAGTGGGAAAGCAATTCATTCCGAGAACAGAACCAGCTTATTTCACACAGTACAGTGTTCGGTAATGAAGACCTTTGATTAGAAATGAAACGAATCTACTAAGTTGTAAATCTTGATAGACTACACAAACCAGGAAAATTTGTTCTTGCTGCATTGAACCGTCTTTGTAGGAAAGCATGTAATTCCGAGAAAAGAACTATCATATTTCACATTGTACAATGTTCGGAAATGAAGATCTTTTTTTTCTAAGCAAACTACTTTAGAAATGAAACAAATCTACTAAGTTGTACATCTTGTTAGATTACAGAACCCAAGAAAGTATCAGCTTGCTGCACTGAACCGTCTTCGTGGGAAAGCAACTAATTCCGAGAAGAGAACTAGCTTATGTCACACAGTACAGTGTTGGGCAATGAAGACATTTGTTTTGTAAGCAAACTACTTTAGAAATGAAACAAATCTACTAAGTTGTACATCTTGTTAGATTACACAAACCAGGAAAGTTTGCACTTGCTGCACTGAACCGTCTTCGTAGCATCACATCTCATTCCCTGAACAGAAGTAGCTTATTTCACATAGTACAGTGTTCGGCATTGAAGACCTTTGTTTTCTAAGCAAACTACTTTATAAATGAAACGAATCTACTAAGTTGTACATCTTGTTAGATTACAAACACCAGGAAAGTATCAACTTGCTGCACTCAACCATCTTCATAGTAAAGCAACTCATTTAGAGAACAGAACTAGCTTATTTCAAACGATACAGTTTTCGGCAATGAAGATTTTTGTTTTTTAAGCAATCTACTTTAGAAATGAAACGAATCTAAGAAGTTGTACATCTTCTTAGATTACACAATCCAGGAAAGTTTCAACTTGCTGCACTCAACCGTCTTCGAGGAAAGCAACTCATTCCTAGAACACAACCAGCTTATTTCACACTGTACAGTGTTCAGCAATGAAGATCATTGTTTTCTTACCAAACTACTTTAGAAATGAAACGAATCTAAGAAGTTGTACATAGTTTCTAAGAAAACTACTTTATAACTGAAACGATTGTACTAAGTTGTACATCTTCTTACATTTCACAAACCAGGAAAGTTTGATCTTGCTGCACTCAACCGTCTTCGCAGGAAAGCATCTCATTCCGCGAACAGAAATAGCTTATTTCACATGGCACAGTGTTCGGCAATGAAGAGCTTTGTTTTCTAAGCAAACTGCTTTAGAAATGAAACGAATCTACTACTTTCTACATCTTGTTAGATTACACAAACCAGGAAATTTTGATCTTGGTGCACTCAACAGTCTTCGTAGTAAAGCAACTCATTCGAAATAGAACTAGCTTATCTCACACAGTACAGTGATCTGCAATGAAGATCTTTGTTTTCTAAGCAAACTACATTATAAATGAAATGAAATTACTAAGTTGTACATTTTGTTAGATTACACAAACCAGGAAAGTATTAGCTTGCTGCACTCAACCGTCTTCATAGGAAAGCTACTCATTCCGAGAGCAGAACCAGCTTATTTCACACGGTATAGTGTTTGGAAATGAATATCTTTGTTTTCTCAGCAAACTACTTTAGAAATAAAAAGAATGTACTAAGTTGTACATCTTGTTATATGACACAAACCAGGAAAGTATCAACTTGCTGCACGCAACTGTCTTCATAGTAACGAAACTCATTCCGGGAACAGAACTAGCTTATTTGACACATTACATTTTTTGGCAATGAATATCATTGTTTTCATAGCATACTACTTTAGAAATGAAATGAATCTACTAAGTTGTACATCTTGTTAGATTACACAATCCAGGAAAGTTTCAACATGCTGCACTCAACAGTCTTGGTAGGAAAGCAACTCATTCCGAGATCAGTGTTTGGAAATGAATATCTTTGTTTTCTAAGCAAACTCCTTTAGAAATGAAACATATCTACTAAGTTGTACATTTTGTTAGATTACACAAACCAGGAAAGTATCAACATGCTGCACTCAACCGTCATCGTGGGAAAGCAACTCATTCCCAAAACTGAACTAGCTTATTTCACACAGTTCAGTGTTCAGTAATGAAGACCTTTGTTTTCTAAGCAAAATACATTAGAAATGAAATGAATCTTCTAAGTTTCACATCTTGTTAGATACACAAACCAGGAAAATATCAACTTGCTGCACTCAACCATCTTCGTAGTAAAGCAACTCATTGCGAGAACAGAAATAGCTTATTTCACACAGTACAGTGTTTGCCAATGAAGATCTTTGTTTTCTAAGAAAACTACTTTAGAAATGAAACGAATCTACTAAGTTGTGTATCTTGTGAGATTACACAAACCAGGAAAGTTTGATCTTGCTGCACTCAACCGTCTCTGTAGGAATGCATCTCATTCCGCGAACAGAACTACCTTATTTCACACAGTACAGTGTTCGGTAATAAAGACCTTTGTTTTCTAAGCAAACTACTTTAGAAATGAAACGAATCTACTAAGTTTTACATGGTGTTAGATTACACAAACCAGGAAAGTATCAACTTGCTGCACTGAACCATCTTTGCAGTAAAGCAACTTATACCGAGAACAGAACGAGCTTATTTCATATAGTACAATTTTCGTCAAAGAAGATCTTTGTTTTTTAACCAAACTACTTTAGAAATGAAACAAACCTACTACCTTCTACATCTTGTTAGATTACACAAAGCAGGAAAGTTTGATCTTGGTGCACTCAACAGTCTTCGTAGTAAAGCAACTCATTCCGAAATAGAACTAGCTTATTTTACACAGTACAGTTATCTACAATGAAGATCTTTCTTTTCTAAGCAAACTACTTTAGAAATGAAATGAATTTACTAAGTTGTACATTTTGTTAGATTACACAAACCAGGAAAATATCAGCTTGCTGCACTCAACATTATTCGTAGGAAAGCTACTCATTCCGAGAACAGAACTATCTTATTTCACATGGTATAGTGTTTGGAAATAAAGATCTTTGTTTTGTAAGCAAAGTACTTTAAAAATAAAAAGAATGTACTAAGTTGTACATCTTGTTAGATTATACAAACCAGGAAATTATCAACTTGTTGCACTCAACCGTCTTCGTCGGAAAGCTACTCATTCTGAGAAGAGACCTAGCTTATTTCACACGGTACAATGTTCGCAAATGAAGATCTTTGTTTTCTAAGCAAACTACTTTAGAAATGAAAAGAATCTGCTAAGTTGTATATCTTATTAGATTACACAAACCAGGAAAGTATCAACTTCCTGCACTCAACCATGTTTATGGGAAAGCAACACATTCCAAGAAGAGAACTAGCTTATTTCACAAAGTACAGTGTTTGGCAATGAAGATATTAGTTTTCTAAGCAGACTACATTGGAAATGAAAAGAATCTACTATGTTGTACATCTTGTTACATTACACAAACCAGGAAATTATCAACTTGCTGCACTCAACCGCCGTCGTGGGAATGCAACTCATTCCTTGAACAGAACTACCTTATTTCAAACAGTACAGTTTCCACATATGAAGATCTTTGTTTTCTAAGCAAACTACTTTAGAAATGAAACGACTCTCCTAAGTTGTACATCTTGTTAGATTACGCAAACTAAGAAAGTATCAACTTGCTGCACTCAACTGTCTCCGTAGTAAAGCAACTCATTCCGAAAACAGAACTAACTTGTTTCACACCGATCACGGTTCGGCAATTAAGATCTTTGTTTTCTCAGCAAACTACTTTAGAAATGAAACGAATCTACTAAGTTGTACATGTTGTTAGATTACACAAACCAGGAAAGTATCAACTTGCTGCACTCAACCGTGTTCGTAGGAAAGCAAATCATTCCGAGAATAGAATTAGCTTATTTCACACAGTACAGTGTTCGGCAATGAAGATCTTTGTTTTCTAAGCAAACTACTTTAGAAATGAAACGCATGTACTAAGTTGTACATCTTGTTAGATTACACAAACCAGGAATGTTTGATCTTGCTGCACTCAACCTCCTTCGTAGGAACGCATCTCATTCCGTGAACAGAACTAGCTTATTTCACACAGTACAGTGTTTGGCAATGAAGATCTTTTTTTTCTAAGCAAACTACTTTAGAAATGAAACGAATCTACTAAGTTGTACATCTTCTTAGATTACACAAACCAGGAAAGTATCAACTTGCTGCACTCAACCGTCTTCATAGGAAAGCAACTCTCATTCCGAGAACAGAACTAGCTTATTTCACACAGTACAGTGTTCAATGCAATGAAGATCTTTGTTTTCTAAGCAAACTACTTTAGAAATGAAATGAATCTACTAAGTTGTACATCTTGTTAGATTACACAATCCAGGAAAGTTTCAACATGCTGCACTCAACAGTCTTGGTAGGAAAGCAACTCATTCCGAGATCATTGTTTGGTAAATGAATATCTTTGTTTTCTAAGCAAACTACTTTAGAAATGAAACATATCTACTAAGTTGTACATTTTGTTAGATTACACAAACCAGGAAAGTATCAACATGCTGCACTCAACCATCTTCGTGGGAAAGCAACTCATTCCCAAAACAGAACTAGCTTATTTCACACAGTACAGTGTTCAGTAATGAAGACCTTTGTTTTCTAAGCAAAATACATTAGAAATGAAATGAATCTTCTAAGTTTTACATCTTGTTAGATACACAAACCAGGAAAATATCAACTTGCTGCACTCAACCATCTTCGTAGTAAAGCAACTCATTCCAAGAACAGAAATAGCTTATTTCACACAGTACAGTGTTTGTCAATGAAGATCTTTGTTTTCTAAGAAAACTACTTTAGAAATGAAATGAATCTACTAAGTTGTGTATCTTGTTAGATTACACAAACCAGGAAAGTTTGATCTTGCTGCACTCAACCGTCTTTGTAGGAATGCAACTCATTCCGAGAACAGAACTAGCTTATTTCACACAGTACAGTGTTCAGTAATAAGACCTTTGTTTTCTAAGCAAACTACTTTAGAAATGAAACAAATCTACTAAGTTTTACATCTTGTTAGATTACACAAACCAGGAAAGTATCAACTTGCTGCACTGAACCATCTTTGCAGTAAAGCAACTCATTCCGAGAACAGAACTAGCTTATTTCATACAGTACAATTTTTGGCAAAGAAGATCTTTGTTTTTAACCAAACTACTTTAGAAATGAAACAAACCTACTACCTTGTACATCTTGTTAGATTACACAAAGCAGGAAAGTTTGATCTTGGTGCACTCAACAGTCTTCGTAGTAAAACAACTCATTCCAAAAAGAACTAGCTTATTTTACACAGTACAGTTATCTAAAATGAAGATCTTTGTTTTCTAAGCAAACTACTTTAGAAATGAAATGAATTACTAAGTTGTACATTTTGTTAGATTACACAAACCAGGAAAATATCAGCTTGCTGCACTCAACATTATTCTTAGGAAAGCTACTCATTCCGAGAACAGAACTATCTTATTTCACATGGTATAGTGTTCGGAAATAAAGATCTTTGTTTTGTAAGCAAAGTACTTTAAAAATAAAAAGAATGTACTAAGTTGTACATCTTGTTAGATTATACAAACCAGGAAATTATCAACTTGTTGCACTCAACCGTCTTCGTCGGAAAGCTACTCATTCTGAGAAGAGACCTAGCTTATTTCACACGGTACAATGTTCGCAAATGAAGATCTTTGTTTTCTAAGCAAACTACTTTAGAAATGAAAAGAATCTGCTAAGTTGTATATCTTATTAGATTACACAAACCAGGAAAGTATCAACTTCCTGCACTCAACCATGTTTATGGGAAAGCAACACATTCTGAGAAGAGAACTAGCTTATTTCACAAAGTACAGTGTTCGGCAATGAAGATATTAGTTTTCTAAGCAGACTACATTGGAAATGAAAAGAATCTACTATGTTGTACATCTTGTTACATTACACAAACCAGGAAATTATCAACTTGCTGCACTCAACCGCCTTCGTGGGAATGCAACTCATTCCTTGAACAGAACTACCTTATTTCAAACAGTACAGTTTTTGGCATATGAAGATCTTTGTTTTCTAAGCAAACTACTTTAGAAATGAAACGAATCTACTAAGTTGTACATCTTGTTAGATTACACAAACTAAGAAAGTATCAACTTGCTGCACTCAACTGTCTCCGTAGTAAAGCAACTCATTCCGAAAACAGAACTAACTTGTTTCACACCGATCACGGTTCGGCAATGAAGATCTTTGTTTTCTCAGCAAACTACTTTAGAAATGAAACAAATCTACTAAGTTGTACATGTTGTTAGATTACACAAACCAGGAAAGTATCAACTTGCTGCACTCAACCGTGTTCGTAGGAAAGCAAATCATTCCGAGAATAGAATTAGCTTATTTCACACAGTACAGTGTTCGGCAATGAAGATCTTTGTTTTCTAAGCAAACTACTTTAGAAATGAAACGCATGTACTAAGTTGTACATCTTGTTAGATTACACAAACCAGGAATGTTTGATCTTGCTGCACTCAACCTCCTTCGTAGGAACGCATCTCATTCCATGAACAGAACTAGCTTATTTCACACAGTACAGTGTTTGGCAATGAAGATCTTTTTTTTCTAAGCAAACTACTTTAGAAATGAAACGAATCTACTAAGTTGTACATCTTCTTAGATTACACAATCTAGGAAAGTTACAACTTGCTGGACTCAACCGTCTTCGTAGGAAAGCTACTCATTCCGAGAACAGAACTAGCTTATTTCACATGGTACAGTGTTCAGAATTGAAGATCTTTGGTTTCTAAGCAAACTACTTTAGAAATCAAACGAATCTACTAAGTTATACATCTTGTTAGATTACACAATCCAGGAAAGTATCAACTTCCTGCACTCAACCACCTTCGTGGGATTGCAACTCATTCTGCGAACAGAACTAGCTTATTTCACACAGTACAGTTTTCAGCAATGAAGATCTTTATTGTCTAAGCAAAGTACTTTAGAAATGAAAAGAATCTACTAAGTTGTACATGTTGTCAGACTACACAAACCAGGAAAGTTTGATCTTGCTGCACTCAACCGTCTTTGTAGGAACGCATTTCATTCCAAGAACAGAACTAGCTTATTTCACACAGTACAGTGTTCTGTAATGAAGATCTTTGCCTTCTAAGCAAATTACTTTAGAAATGAAACGAATATACTAAGTTTTACATCGTGTTAGAATACAGAAACCAGGAAAGTATCAACTTGCTGCACTGAACCGTCTTCGCAGTAAAGCAACTCATTCCGAGAACAGAACGAGCTTATTGCATACAGTACAGTTTTTGGCAATGAAGATCTTTGTCTTTTAAGCAAACTACTTTAGAAATGAAACTAATTTACTACATTCTACATCTTGTTAGATTACACAAACCAGGAAATTTTGATCTTGGTGCTCTCAACAATCTTCATAGTAAAGCAACTCATTCTGAAATAGAACTAGCTTATTTCACACAGTACAGTGATCAGCAATGAAGATCTTCATTTTCTAAGCAAACTACTTTAGAAATGAAAAGAATCTGCTAAGTTGTATATCTTGTTAGATTACACAAACCAGGAAAGTATCAACATCCCACACTCAACCATCTTCATAGGAAAGCAACACATTCTGAGAAGAGAATTAGCTTATTTCTTGTTAGATTACACAAACGAAGAAAGTATCAACTTGCTGCATGCAACTGTCTTTATAGTAAAACAACTCATTCAAAAAACAGAACTAGCTTATTTCACACCGTTCAGTGTTAGGCAATGAATATCTTTGTTTTCTCAGCAAACTACTTTAGAAATGAAATGAATCTACTAAGTTGTACATGTTGTTAGATTACACAAACCAGGAAAGTATCAACTTGCTGCACAAAACAGTCTTCTTAGGAAAGCAAAACATTCCGAGAACAGAACTAGCTTATTTCACACAGTACAGTGTTCGGCAATGAAGATCTTTGTTTTCTAAGCAAACTACTTTACAAATGAAATGAGTCTACAAAGTTGTACAACTTGTTACAGTACACAAACAAGTAAAGTATCAATTTACTGCACTCAACCGTCTTCATGGGAAATCAACTCATTCTGAGAACAGAACTAGCTTATTGCACACAGTACAGTTTTCGGAAATGAAGATATTTGTTTTCTAAGCAAACAACTTTAGAATAGAAACAAATGTACTAAGTTGTACGTCTTGTTAGATTACACAAACCAGGGAAGTTTGATCTTGGTGCACTCAACCGTCTTCGTGGGAACGCATCTCATTCCTCCAACAGAACTAGCTTATTTCACACAGTACAGTTTTCGGCAATGAAGATCTTTGTTTTCTGAGCAAACTACTATAGAAATGAAACGAATCTACTAAATTGTACATCTTTTTAGATTACTCAAAGCAGGGATGTTTGATCTTGCTGCAGTCAACCGTCTTCATAGGAAAGCATGTCATTCCGAGAACAGAACTAGCTTATTTCACACTGTACAATGTTTGGCGATTGATTTCTTTGTTTTCTCAGCAAACTACTTTTGAAATGAAACGAATCTACTAATTTGTACATCGTGTTAGATTACACAATCCAGGAAAGTATCAACTTCCTGCACTCAACCATCTTCGTAGGAAAGCAACTCATTCCGAGAACAGAACTAACTTATTTCACACTGTACAATGTTGGGCAATGAAGTTCTTTGTTTTCTCAGCAAACTACTTTTGAAATTAAGCAAACCTACTAAGTTGTACATCGTTTTAGGTTACACAATCCAGGAAAGTATCACCTTCCTGCACTCAAACTTCTTCGTGGGAAAGCAATTCATTCCAAGAACAGAACAAGCTTATTTCACACAGTACAGTGTTCAGCAATGAAGATCTTTGTTTTCTAAGCAAACTACTTTAGAAATGAATTGAATCTACTAAGTTGAACACCTTTTTAGATTACACAAACCAGAAAAGTATCAACTCGCTGCACTGAACCATCTTCGTGTGAAAGCAACTCATTCTGAGAACAGAACTAGCTTATTTCACAAAGTACAGTGTTCAGCAATAAAGATGTTTGTATTCTCAGCAAACTACTTAAGAAATGAAACAAATCTACTAAGTTGTACATATTTTTAGATTACACAATCCAGGAAAGAATCAACTTCATGACCTCAACCTTCTTCATGGGAAAGCAACTCATTCCAAGAACGGAACTATCTTATTTCACATAGTACAGTGTTCGGCAATGAAGATCTTTGTTTTCTAAGCAAACTACTTTAGAAATGAAAATTGTCTACTAAGTTGTACATCTTTTTAGATTACACAAACCAGGAAAGTTTGTACTTGCTGCACTCAACCGTCTTCGTAGGAAAGCATGTTATTCTGAGAACAGAAAAAGCTTATTTCGCACAGTACAATGTTCGGCAATGAAGATCTTTGTTTTCGAAGCAAACTATTTTAGAAATGAAACGAATCTACTAAGTTGTACATCTTCTTAGATTACACAAACCAGCTAAGTATCAACTTATTGCACGCAACCATCCTCGTGGGAAGTCAACTCATTCCAAGAACAGAAGTAGATTATTTTACCAAGTACAGTGTTCAACAATGAAGATCTTTGTTTTCTCAGTAAACTAATTTAGAAATGACACGAATCTACTAAGTTGTACAACTCTTTAGATTACACAAACCAGAAAAGTATCAACTTGCTGCACTGAATCGTCTTCGTCAGAAAGCAACTCATTCAGAGAACAGAACTAGCTTATTTCACAGAGTACATTGTTCTGCAATGAAGAACTTTGTTTGCTAAGCAAACTACTTTAGAAATGAAACAAATCTACTAAGTTGTACATCCTGTTAGATTACACAAACCAGGAAAGTTTGTACTTGCTGCACTCAACCGTCTTCGTAGGAAAGCCTGTCATTCCGAGAACAGAACTACCTTATTTCGCACAGTACAATGTTTGGCAATGAAGATCTTTGTTTTCTAAGCAAACTAGTTTAGAAATGAAACGAATCTACTAAGTTGTACATCTTCTTAGATTAGACAAACAAGCTAAGTATCAACTTACTGCACTCAACCGTCTTCGTGGGAAGTCAACTCATTCCAAGAACAGTACTAGGTTATTTCACCAAGTACAGTGTTCAACAATGAAGATCTTTGTTTTCTCAGAAAACTAATTTAGAAATGAAACTAATCTACTAAGTTGTACATCTCTTTAGATTACACAATCCAGGAAAGTATCAACTTCCTGCACTCAACCTTCTTCATGGGAAAGCAACTCATTCCAAGAACGGAATTAGCTTATTTCACACAGTACAGTGTCGGGCAATGAAGACCTTTGTTTTCTAACCAAACTACTTTAGAAATGAAACGAATCTTCTAAGTTGTACACCTTGTTAGATTACACAAACCAGTTAAGTTTGATCTTGCTGCACTCAACCGCCTTCGTAGGAAAGCAACTCATTCCGTGAACAGAACTAGCTGATTTCACACAGTACAGTATTTGGAATGAAGCCCTTTGTTTTCTAAGCAAAATGCTTTAGAAATTAAACGAATCTACTAAGATGTACATCCTGTTAGATTACAGAAACCAGGAAATTATCAACTTGCTGCACTCAACCGTCTTTGTGGTCATGCAACTCATTCCAATAACAGAATTAGCTTATTTCACACTGTACAGTGTTCAGCAATGAAGATCTATGTTTTCCAAGCAAACTACTTTAGAAATGAAACGAATCTACTAAGTTTTACATATTGTTAGATTACACAAACCACAATGTATCAACTTGCTGCACTTAACCGTCTTCGTGGGAAAGGAACTGATTCTGAGAACAGAACTAGCTTATTTCACACACTACAATTTTCGGCAATGAAGATCTTTGTTTTCTAAGCAAACTACTTTAGAAATGAAATGAATCTACTAAGTTGTACATCTCGGTTGATTACACAATCCACGAAAGTTTCAACTTGTTGCACTCAACCGTCTTCGTAGGAAAGCAACTCATTCCGAGAACAGAACTAGCTTATTTCACACAGTACAGTTTTCGCCAATTAAGATCTTTCTTTTTTAAGCAAACTACTTTAGAAATGAACTGAATCTACTAAACTGTACATTTTTTTTATATTACACAAACCAGGAAAGTTTGATCTTGCTGCACTCAATCGTCTTCGTAGGAAAGCAACTCATTCTGAGAACAGAACTAGCTTAATTCACACTCTACAGTGTTTGGAAATGAAGATCTTTGTTTTCTCAGCAAACTACTTTAGAAATGAAACGAATCTACTAAGTTGTAATTCTTGTTAGATTACATAAACCGGAAAGTATCAACTTGATGTACTCAACTGCCTTTGTCAGAATGCAACTCATTCCCTGAACAGAACTAGCTTATTTCACAAAGTGCAGTGTTGGCAATGAAGTTTTTTTTTTTTCCCCTAAGGAAACTACTTTAGAAATGAAACGAATCTACTAAGCTGTACATCTTGTTAGATTACACAATTCAGGAAAGTATTACCTTCCTGCACTCAACCATCTTCATTGAAAAGCATGTCATTCCAAGAACAGAACTAGCTTATTTCACACAGTATAGTGTTTGGCAATGAAGACCTTTGATTTCTAACCAAACTACTTTAGAAATGAAACGAATCTACTAAGTTGTACATCTTGTTAGATTACACAACCCAGGAAACTATCAACTTCCTGCACTCAACTGTCTTCGTGGGAAAGCAAGTCATTCCGAGACCAGAACTAGCTTATTTCACAAAGTACAGTGTTCCGTGATGAAGACCTTTGTTTTCTAAGCAAACTAGTTTAGAAATGAAATGAATCTACCAAGCTGTACTTTTTTTTAGATTACACAATCCAGGAAAGTATCAACTTCCTGAACTCAACCATCTTCTTGGGAAAGCAAGTCATTCCGAGAGCAGAACTACCTTATTTCACACTGTACAGTGTTCAGCAATGAAGACCTTTGTTTTATAAGCAAAGTACTTTAGACATGAAACGAATCTACTAAGTTGTACATGTTGATAGATTACACAAACCACGAAAGTATCAACTTGCTGCACTGAACCAACGTCGTGGGAAAGCAACTAATTTCGAGAACAGAACTTGATTATTTCACAAAGTACAGTGTTCGGCAATGAATATCTTTGTATTCTCAGCAAACTACTTTAGAAATGAAATGAATCTACTACGTTGTACATGTTTTTAGATGATACAATCCAGGAAAGTATCAACTTCCTGCACTCAAACTTCATCGTGGGAAAGCAATTGATTCTGAGAACGGAACAATCTTATTTCACACAGTACAGTGTTATGCAATGAAGATCTTTCTTTTCTAAGCAAATTACTTCAGAAATGAAATGAATCTACTAAGTTGTGTACCTTTTTGGGTTACACAAACCAGAAAAGTATCAACTCGTTGCACTGAACCGTCTCCGTGTGAAAGCAACTCATTCCGAGAACAGAACTAGCTTATTTCACAAAGTACAGTGTTCGGCAATGAAGATGTTTGTATTCTCAGCAAACTACTTAAGAAATGAAACGAATCTACTAAGTTGTCCATCTTTTTAGATTGCACAATCCAGGAAAGTATCAACTTCCTGACCTCAACCTTCTTCATGGGAAAGCAACTCATTCCAAGAATGGAACTATCTTATTTCACACAGTAAAGTGTTCGGCAATGAAGATTTTTATTTTATAAGCAAACTACTTTAGAAATGAAACATATCTACTAAGTTGTACATCTTGTTAGATTACACAAACCAGAAAAGTATCAACTTGCTGCACTGAATCGTCTTCGTGGGAAAGCAACTCATCCCGAGAAGAGAACTAGCTTATTTCGCACAGTACAATGTTCGGCAATATAGATCTTTGTTTTCTAATCAAACTACTTTAGAAATGAAACGAATCTACTAAGTTGTACATCTTCTTAGATTATACAAACCAGCTAAGTATCAACTTACTGCACTCAACCGTCTTCGTGGGAAGTCAACTCATTCCAAGAACAGAACTAGCTTATTTCATCAAGTACAGTGTTCAACAATGAAGATCTTTGTTTTCTCAGAAAACTAATATAAAAATGAAACGAATCTACTAAGTTGTACATCTCTTTAGGTTACACAATCCAGGAAAGTATCAACTTCCTGCACTCAACCTTCTTCATGGGAAAGCAACTCATTCCAAGAACGGAATTAGCTTATTTCACACAGTACAGGGTCGGGCAATGAAGACCTTTGTTTTCTAATCAAACTACTTTAGAAATGAAATGAATCTTCTAAGTTTTACACCTTGTTAGATTACACAAACCAGGAAAGTTTGATCTTGCTGCACTCAACCATCTTTGTAGGAAAGCAACTCATTCCGAGAACAGAACTAGCTGATTTCACACAGTACGGTGTTTGGCAATGAAGCCGTTTGTTTTCTAAGCAAAATGCTTTAGAAATTAAACAAATATACTAAGATGTACATCCTGTTAGATTACACAAACCAGGAAAGTATCAACTTGATGTACTCAACCATCTTCGTCTGAATGCAACTCATTCCCTGAGCAGAACTAGCTTATTTCACATGGTGCAGTGTTGGCAATGAAGATCTTTTTTTCTAAAGAAACTACTTTAGAAATGAAACGAATCTACTAAGCTGTACATCTTGTTAGATTACACAATTCAGGAAAGTATTACGTTCCTGCACTCAACCTTCTTCGTGGGAAACCAACTCATTCTGAGAAGAGAACTCACTTATTTCACACAGTACAGTGTTCAGCAATGAAGACCTTTGTTTTCTAAGGAAAATACTTTAGAAATGAAACTAATCTACTACTGGTATATCGTGTTAGATTACACAAACCAGGAAAGTTTGATCTTGATGCACACAACCGACATCGTAGGAACCCAGCTCATTACGCGAACACAACTAGCTTATTTCACAAAGTACAGTGTTTGGAAAGAAGATCTTTGTTTTCTCAGCAAACTATGTTAGAAAGGAAATGAATGTACGAAGCTGTAAATCTTTTTAGATTACACAATCCAGGAAATTATCAACTTGCTGCACACAACCGACTTCATAATAAAGCAACTCATTCCGAGAACAGAACTAGCTTATTTCACACGGTACAATTTTCGGCAATGAAGACCTTCGTTTTCTAAGCAAACTACTTTAGAAATGAAAAGAATATACTAAGTTGTACATCTTTTTAGATTACACAAACCAGGAAAGTATCAACTTCCAGCACTTAACCATCTTCATGGGAAAGCAACTCATTCCGAGAACAGATCTAGCTTATTTCACACAGTACAGTGTTCGGTAATGAAGACCTTTGCTTTCTATGCCCACTACTTCAGAAATGAAACGAATCTACTAAGATGTACATCTTGTTAGATTACACAAACCAGGAAAGTTTTATCTTGCTGCACTGAACCATCTTCGTGGGAAAGTAACTCATTCCGAAAACAGAACTAGCTTATTTCACAAAGTACAGTGTTCGGAAATGAAGATCTTTGTTTTCTGAGCTAACTATTTTAGAAATGAAATGAATCTACGAAATTGTACATCTTGTAAGCTTACACAATCCAGGAAAGTATCAACTTCCTGCACTCAACCTTCTTTGTGGGAAAGCAACTCATTCCAAGAACAGAACTAGCTTATTTCAAACAGTACCATGTTTGGGCAAGAAGACCTTTGTTTTCTAAGCAAACTACTTTAGAAATTAAACGAATCAATCAAGTTGTAGATCTTGTTAGATTTCACATACCTGGAAAGTACTAACTTGCTACACTCAACCATCTTCATAGTAAAGCAACTCATTCCAAGAACAGAAGTAGCTTATTACACACAGTACTGTTTTTGGCAATGAAGATCTTTCTTATTTTTGGCAAACTACTTTGGAAATGAAATGAATCTACTAAGTTGTACATCTTGTTAGATTACACAAACCAGGAAAGTATCAACTTGCTGCACTGAACCGTCTTCCTGGGAAAGCAACTCATTCCGAGAACAGAACTAGTTCACAAACTACAGTGTTCGGCAATGAAGATGTTTGTATTCTCAGAAAACTGCTTTAGAAATGAAACGAATCTACTAAGTTGTACATCTTTTTAGGTTACACAATCCTGGAAAGTATCAACTTCCTGACTTCAACTTTCTTCGTGGGAAAGCAACTCATTCCAAGAACGGAACTAGCTTATTTCACACAGTACAGTGTTTGGCAATGAAGACCTCTGTTTTCTAAGCAAACTACTTTAGAAATTATACAAATCTCCTAAGTTGTATATCTTGTCAGATTACACAAACCAGGAAAGTTTGATCTTGCTCCACTCAACCGTATTTGTACAAAAGCATCTCATTCCGTGAACAGAAGTAGCTTATTTCACAGAGTACAGTGTTCGGCAATGAAGATCTTTGTTTTCTAAGCAAACTACGTTAGAAGAGAAACAAATCTACTACTTTGTATATCTTGTTAGCTTATACAATCCAGGAAAGTATCAACTTTCTGCAGGCAACCTTCTTTGTGGGAAAGCAACTCATTCCAAGAACGGAATTAGCTTATTTCACACAGTACAGTGTTCAGCAATGAAGACCTTTGTTTTCTAAGAAAACTACTTTAGAAATAATACGAATATACTAAGTTGTACATCTTGTTAGATTCCATATACCTGGAAAGTACCAACTTGCTACACTCAACCGTCTTTGTAGTAAAGCAACTCATTCTGAGAACAGAACTAGCTTATTGCACACAGTACAGTTTTTGGCAATGAAGATCTTCCTTTTTTTAAGCAAACTACTTTGGAAATGAAGAGAATCTACTAAGTTGTATATCATCTTAGATTACACAAACCAGGAAAGTATCAACTTGCTGCACTCAACCCTGTTCGTGGGAAAGCAACTCATTCCCAGAAGAGAACTAGCTTATTTCACAAAGTACAGTGTTCAGCAAAGAAGATCTTTGTTTTCTAAGCAAACTTCGTTAGAAATGAAACGAATCTACTAAGTTGTACATCTTTTTTAGATTGCACAAACGAGGAAAGTATCCACTTCACGCACTCAACCATCTTCATGGGAAAGCAAATCATTCCGAAGTCAAAACTCGCTTATTTCACACAGTACATTGTTCGGCAATGAAGACCTTTGTTTCTAAGCAAACTACTTTAGAAATGAAATTAATCTACTAAGATGTACATCTTGATAGATTACGCAAACCAGGAAAGTTTGATCTTGCTGCACACAACCTTCTTCGTAGTAAAGCAACTCATTCCAAAAACAGAACTAGCTTATTTTACACAGTAGTTTTCACAATGAAGATCTTTGTTTTCTCAGCAAACTGCTTTAGAAAGTAAACGAATCTACTAAGTTGTACATCTTGTTAGATTACGCAACCTGTTTGATCTTGCTGCACTCAAACCGTCTTTGTAAAAGCATGTCATTCCGAGAACAGAACTAGCTTATTTCACACACTGTAAGTCTTCAGCAATGAAGTTCTTTGTTTTCTAAGCAAACTGCTTTACAAATGATATGAATCTACTAAGTTGTATATCTTTTTAGATTACACAAACCAGAAAAGAATCAACTTCCTGCACTTAACCATCTTCGTGGGAAAGCAACTAATTTCGAGAACAGAACTAGCTTATTTTACAAAGTGCAGTGTTCAGAATGGAGATCTTTGTTTTCTCAGCAAACTACTTTAGAAATGAAATAAAACTACTACGTTGTTCATCCGGTTACCTTACACAATCCAGGAAAGTATCAACTTCCTGACCTCAACCTTCTTCGTGGGAAAGGAACTCATTCCAAGAATGGAACTAGCTTACTTCACACAGTACAGTGTTCGGCAATGAAGACCGTTGTTTTCTAAAAACTACTTTAGAAATTAAATGAATCTACTAAGTTGTACATCTTATTAGCTTACACAAACCAGGAAAGTTTGATCTTGCTGCACTCAACCATCTTCGTAGGAAAGCATCACATTCCGAGAACAGAAGTAGCTTATTTCACACTCTACAGTGTTCAGTAATGAAGATCTTTGTTTTCTAAGCAAACTGCTTTAGAAATTAAACGAATCTACTAAGATGTACATCTTGTTAGATGACAAAAACCAGGAAAGTATCAACTTGCTGCATTCAACCGTCCTCATAGTAAAGCAGCTCATTCCGAGAACATAACTAGCTTATTTCACACTGTACAATGTTCAGCAATGAAGATCTTTTCTTTCTATGCAAACTTCTTTAGAAATGAAATGAATCTACTAAGTTGTACATCTTGTTAGATGACAAAAACCAGGAAAGTATAAACTTGCTGTACTCAAACGTCTTCGTAGTAAAGCAACATGTTCCAAGAACAGAACTAGCTTATTTCACACAGTACAGTTTTCGGCAATGAATATCTTTGTTTTTTAATCAAACTTCTTTAGAAATGAAACGAATCTACTAAGTTGTAAATCTTGTTAGATTACACAAACCAGGAAAGTTTGATCTTGCTATACTCAACTGTCTTCGTAGGAAAGCAACTCATTCCGAGAACAGAACTGGCTTATTTCACACAGTACAGTTTCTGGCAATGAAGACCTTTGTTTCCAAGCTAACTACTTTAGTAATGAAACGAATCTACTAAGATGTACATCTTGATAGATTACACAAACGAGTAAAGTATCAACTTGCTTCACTCAACCGTCTTCATAGTAAAGCAACTCATTCCGAAAACAGAACTAGCTTATTTCACACAGTATAGTCTTTGGCCATGAAGATCTTTGTTTTGTCAACAAACTACTTTAGAAATGAAATGAATCTACTAAGTTGTACATCTTGTCAGATTACGTAAAGCAGGGATGTTTGATCTTGCTGCACTCAACCGTCTTCATAGTAAAGCAACTCATTCCGAAAACAGAACTAGCTTATTTCACACAGTTCAGTTTTTGGCCATGAAGATCTGTGTTTTCTAATTAAACTACTTCAGAAATGAAACGAATCTACTAAGTTGTACATCTTTTTAGATTACACAAACCAGGAAAGTATCAACTTGCTGCACTCAACTGTCTTCGTGGGAAAGCAACTCATTCCGAGAACAGAACTAGCTTATTTCACAAAGTACAGTGTTCAGAAAAGAAGATCTTTGTTTTCTCAGCAACCTACTTTAGAAATGAAATGGATCTCCTAAGTTGTACATCTTGTTAACTTACACAATCCAGGAAATTATCAACTTCCTGCAGGCAACTTTCATTGTGGGAAAGCAACTCATTCCAAGAACAGAACTAGCTTATTTCACACAGTACAGTGTTCGGCAATGAAGACCTTGGTTTTCTAAGGAAACAACTTTAGAAATGAAACGAATCTACTAAGTTGTATATCTTGTTTGATTACACATACCTGGAAAGTACCAACTTGCTACACTCAACCGTCTTTGTAGTAAAGCAACTCATTCTGAGAACAGATCTAGCTTATTACACACAGTACAGTTTTCGACAATGAAGATCTTCCTTTTTTAAGCAAACTACTTTGGAAATGAAACGAATCTGCTAAGTTGTACATCTTGTTTTATTACACAAGCCAGGATAGTATCAACTTGCTGCAATCAACCATGTTCGTGGGAAAGCAACTCATTCCCAGAAGAGAACTAGCTTATTTCACACAGTACAGTGTTTGGGAATGAAAACTTTTGTTTTCTAAGCAAACTACTTTAGAAATGTAATAAATCTACTAAGTTGTACATCTTGTTAGATTACACAATCCAGGAAACTATCAACTTGCTACACTCAGCCGTCTTCATAGTAAAGAAACTCATTCCGAGAACAGAACTAGCTTATTTCACACATTACATTTTTTGGCTTTGAAGACCTTTGTTTTCTAAGCAATCTACTTGAGAAATGAAACGATTCTACTAAGTTGTATATCTAGTTAGATTACACAAACCAGGAAACTATCAAATTGCAGCACTCAACCGTCTTCATGGGAATGCAACTCATTCCGAGAACAGAACTACCTTATTTCACACAGTACCCTGTTCGGCAATGAAGACCTTTGTTTTATAAACAAACTAATTTAGAAATGAAACGAATCTAATAAGTATTACATCTTTTTAGATTACAAAAACCAGGAAAGTATCAACTTGCTGCACTCAACCGTCTTCGTAGTAAAGGAACTCATTAAGAAAGAGAACTAGCTTATTTCACACAGTTCAGTTTTTGGCGATGAAGAACTCTGTTTTCTAAGCAAACTATTTTAGAAATGAAATGAATCTACAAAGTTGTACATCTTGTTAGATTACACAAACTAAGAAAGTTTATCTTACTGCACTCATCCATCTTCGGAGGAAAGCAACTCATTCCGAGAACAGAACTAGCTTATTTCACACAGTACAGTGTTCAGCAATGAAGATCTTTGTTTTCTAAGAAACTACTTTAGAAATTAAACGAATCTACTAAGATGTACATCTTGTTAGATTACACAAACCAGGAAAGTATCAACTTGCTGCACTGAACTGTCTTCGTGGGAAAGCAACTTATTCCAAGAACAAAACTAGCTTATTTCACAAAGTACAGTGTTTGGCAATGAAGATCTTTGTTTTCTCAGCAAACTATTTTGAAATGAAACAAATCTACGAAGTTGTACATCTTTTTAGATTACACAACCCAGGAAAGTATCAACTTCCTTCACTCAATCTTCTTCATGGGAAAGCAACTTATTCCAAGAACAGAACGACCTTATTTCACACAGTACAGTGTTTAGCAATGTAGACCTTTGTTTTCTAAGCAAACTACTTTAGAAAGGAAACGAATCTACTAAGTTGTACTTCTTGTTAGATTACACAATCCAGGAAAGTATCAACTTCCTGCACTCCACCTTCTTCGTGGGAAAGCAACTCATTGCTAGAACAGAACTAGCATATTTCACACAGTACGGTGTTTGGCAATGAAGATCTTTGTTTCCTAAGAAATTACTTTAGAAATTAAACGAATCTACTAAGATGTACATCTTGTTAGATTACACAAACCAGGAAAGTATCAACTTGCTGCACTGAACTGTCTTCGTGGGAAAGCAACTTATTCCAAGAACAAAACTAGCTTATTTCACAAAGTACAGTGTTCAGCAATGAAGATCTTTGTTTTCTCAGCAAACTATTTTGAAATGAAACAAATCTACGAAGTTGTACATCTTTTTAGATTACACAACCCAGGAAAGTATCAACTTCCTTCACTCAATCTTCTTCATGGGAAAGCAACTTATTCCAAGAACAGAACGACCTTATTTCACACAGTACAGTGTTCAGCAATGTAGACCTTTGTTTTCTAAGCAAACTACTTTAGAAAGGAAACGAATCTACTAAGTTGTACTTCTTGTTAGATTACACAATCCAGGAAAGTATCAACTTCCTGCACTCCACCTTCTTCGTGGGAAAGCAACTCATTGCTAGAACAGAACTAGCATATTTCACACAGTACGGTGTTTGGCAATGAAGACCTTTGTTTCCTAAGAAACTACTTTAGAAATTAAACGAATCTACTAAGAGGTACATCTTGTTAGATTATACAAACCAGGAAAGTATCAACTTGCTGCACTCAAACAATTTCATAGTAAAGCAACTCATTCCGAGAACAGAACTAGCTTATTTCACACAGAACAGTTTTCAGCAATGAAGATCTTTGTTTTCTAAGTAAACTACTTTAGAAATGAAACGAATATCCTAAGTTGTCCATCTTGTTAGATTACACAAACCAGGAAAGTTTGATCTTGTTGCACTCAACCGTCTTCGTAGGAAAGTATGTCCTTCCGAGAACAGGACTAGCTTACTTCACACAGTACACTTTTTGGTAATGAAGATATTTGTTTGCTAAGCATACTAATTTAGAAATGAAACGAATCTACTAAGTTTTACATCTTGTTAGATTGCACAAACCAGGAAAGTTTGATCTTGCTGCAATCAACTGTCTTCATAGGAATGCATGTCATTCCTAGAACAGAACGAGCTTATTTCACACTGTGCAATGTTCAGCAATGAAGATCTTTGTTTTCTAAGCATACTACTTTAGAAATGAAACGAATCTACTACGTTGTACATCTTGTTAGATTACACAAACCAGGAAGTTTGATCTTGCTGCACTCAACCGTCTTTGTAAGAAAGCATGTCATTCCGAGAATAGAACTAGCTTGTTTCACACTCTACAATGTTCGGCAATGAAGATCTTAGTTTTATAAGCAAACTACTTTAGAAACGAAACAAATCTACTAAGTTGGACATCTTGTTAGATTACACAAACCAGGAAAGTATCAACTTGCTGCACTCAACCTTCTTCGTGGGAAAGGAAATCATTCCGAGAAGAACTAGCTTATTTCAAAAAGTACAGTGTTCAGAAAAGAAGATCTTTGTTTTCTCAGCAAACTACTTTAGAAATGAAATGAATGTACTATGTTGTACATCTTCTTACCTTACACAATCCAGGAAAGTATCAACTTCCTGCACTCAACCTTCTTTGTGGGAAAGCAACTCATTCCAAGAACAGAAGTAGCTTATTTCACACAGTACAGTGTTCGGGAATGAAGACCTTAGTTTTCTAAGCAAACTACTTTATAAATGAAACAAATCCACGAAGTTGTACATCTTGTTAGATTGCACAAATCACGAAAGTTTGATCTTGCTGCACTCAACCATCTTCGTAGGAAAGCATCTCATTCCGTGAACAGAACTAGCTTATTTCAAACAGTACAGTGTTCAGCAATGAAGATCTTTCTTTTTTTAAGCAAACTACTTTAGAAATGAAATGAATCTACTAAGTTGTACATCTTGTTATTATACACAAACCAGGACTGTTTATTTTGGTGCACTCAACCATCCTCGCAGGAAAACATCTCATTCCAAGAACATAACTAGCTAATTTCACACTGTACAATGTTTGGCAATGAAGATCTTTGTTTTCTAAGAAAACTACTTCAGAAATGAAACGAATCTACTGAGTTGTAGATCTTGTTAGATTACACAAACCAGGAAAGTATCAATTTCCTGCACTCAACCATCTCCGTGGTAAAGCAAGTCACTCCGAGAACAGAACTAGCTTATTTCACATAGTACAGTGTTCGGCAATGAAGAACTTTGTTTTCTAAGCAAACTACTTTGGAAATGAAACGAATCTACTAAGTTGTACATCTTCTTATATTACACAAACAAGGAAAGTATCAACTTGCTGCACTCAACCATCTTCGTGGGAAAGGAACTCATTCTGAGAACAGAACGACCTTATTTCACACAGTACAGTGTTTGGCAATGGAGACCTTTCTTTTCTCAGCAAACTACTTTAAAAATGACAGGAATCTACTAAGTTGTAAATCTTGTTAAAGTACACTAACCAAGAAAGTATCAACTTGCTGCAGTCAACCGTCTTCATAGTAAAGAAACTCATTCCGAGAACAGAACTAGCTTCGGCAATGAAGATCTTTGTTTTCTAAGCAAACAACTTTAAAAATGAAACGAATCTACTAAGTTGTACATCTTGTTAGATTACCCAATCCAGGAAAGTTTCAACTTGTGGCACTCAACCATCTATGTAGGAAAGCAACTGTTTCCGAAAACCGAACTAGCTTATTCCACATGGTATAGTGTTCAGAAACGAAGATCTTTGTTTACTAAGCAAAGTACTTTAGAAATGAAAACAATCTACTAAGTTGTACATCTTTTTAGATTACACAAACCAGGAATGTATCAACTTCCCGCCCTCAACCATCTTCATGGAAAGCAACTCATTCCAAGAACAGAACTAGCTAATTTCACACAGTGCAGTGTTTGGCAATGAAGACCTTAGCTTTCTAAGCAAACTACTTTAGAAAGGAAAAGAATCTATGAAGATGTACATCTTGATAGATTACACAAACCAGTAAAGTATCAACTTGCTGCACTCAACCATCTTCGTAGGAAAGCATCTCATTCTGAGAACAGAACTAGGTTATTTCACACTGTACAGTGTTCGGCAATGAAGATCTTTGTTTACTAAGCAAACTACTTTAGAAATGAAACGAATCTACTAAGTTGTATATCTTGTTAGATTACACAAACCAGGAAAATAACAAC
>JAEOAD010002295.1:0-45338 GCA_036365145.1 Orientallactaga sibirica | reverse complement strand
TCTGAACAGATCACGCCACCTCCTCCACCACCATCTCACCAGACAGAGGATCAGGAAAATGAACTGTGCTACTGCCTCTTCACCATTTGCACCTCCCTGCCTTTAAGTTCACAATTTCCCCATGCTCTGGTAGAGCTGCAGCATTGTGATGTCATGGGCTGTTCCACCTGCCTGGGAATGGGAGGGGGCAGAGCCATCCACCATTCCTGACAGGAGGGTGGCTTGCAGAGGGGAGTGGGATGCAGCTGTACTGAAGCAGAAACTTTGCAGCTCACAGGATCTTTCCTCCCACCTACCCATAGAGCAGATGCAGGACACCTGGGGCCTGAGGAGCCTCATGGGAAAAGGCGACTCCTGGCCAGAAGATTCCACAGGCCCACTGTGTGTGCCTGACAACACTATGGTCAACCCACAGGATTGACTGCACTCAGGCCTGGGTTCTGCAACCCTGCCCTGCTTCCCTTGCTCTTCCTTCCTTTCTTCCTCCCTTTCTTGTCTTCCATTTCCCCTCTTTTTCTCCCCTTCCTTCTTTCTCTCCCCACTCTGCTCCTTCCTTCCTTTCCTCTCTCCCTTTCTTCCTTGTTTCCTCCTCACTCCCCTCCTTCCTTCTTTCCATTCTTATTTCCCCCTTTTCCTTCCTTCCTTTTATTCTCCTCCCTTTCCCCCTTTTTTTCCTTCCTTTCTTTCCTTTCTTTTCCTACTTTTCCTTCCCATCTTCATTCCTTCTTTCTATTCTTCTTTACCTTTCCCCCTTTTCCTACCTTCCTTCCCTCTTCTTTCTTCTTCCCATTTGTCTCCCTTTCTCTCTTTTTCCCTCTTTTCCTTTTGCCCCCTTTTCCCTCCCTGTCTCCCTTTCCTCTTTCCTTTCCTTCCTCCCTTTATCTCCTCCTCTCCTTTCCTTTTTGCTCTTCTGTTTTGAGACAGGCTCTATATAGTCCAGACTTTCCCTCAACCCTTGAAGCTCCTACCTCAGCCTCCCACTGAGTGGTAGTGCACCGCACCCAGATGTTTTGGGAGGGGAAGCATGTATGCGTGCGTGTGTGTGTGTGTGTGTGTGTGTGTGTGTGTGTGTCTGTGTGGGTGTGGACTTGGACTGTTCCAGGGCGGTGCGCTGGAGCTGGTGTGGGCCTGGCAGCCCTTTGCCTGGCTTTCTCGCAGCACCTCCCGGGGAGCCCCGTGACCCCTCAGCCCAGCACGATCCTCCTACCTGCTGCCGATCACTCTCACTCGCCCCCAGACCCGCCATGGCTGCCTCCTCCGCCATCCCGCAGGATGGAGGCTCCAGAAAATGAACTCCGCTGCTTCCTCCGCACTGCTCACGCCGACCCGCCTTTCAGTTTACAATCTGCTGAGCGGTTTCCCTGGCACACAGCACACAGACACCACCACCACCAGCACCACAGCCACCTCCTCTGCCCCGCTGAGCTGCTGGAGAGAGGCTCAGGAGAATGAACTCCGCTGCTCCCACCTTTTGAAAGTTTATAACTGCGCTAAGGACGCTCTGGGTGAGGCGCAGCATTGTGACGTCATGGGCAGTTCCACCTGCCTACAACGCGGGGAGGCCGGAGCCACCCACAGGTCAGGAGAGGGGGGCAGCTGGCAGGAGATGAGTGGGCTGCAGCTGTATTGGAGCAGGGACTTTGCAGCTAATAGAGCTTGTGCCTCTCCCCCCAAACACTCAGAGAGCAGATGCAGGGGCTCCTGAGACCTGAGGTGCAGCTGTGTGTACTGACAGACCACCAGCTTCCACCAACCCAAGGGTTTAAGAATGTCATCAGATAGCATGTGAAGACTATGGTGGAGATTTCCTGCTTTGCTAAAACCTGCCTACCTGATGGTCAACCAATGTATTTGAAAAGTGCCTTGATTTATGAGCTGACTTATGTAACTATGAAAACTTCATGAAACTGTTAAAACATTTGGACAGGGAATTTTGGGTAACATAAATCTGTGTTCCTGGGCCATGGTCACTTACATTTGGCCCTAGACTAAACTCTGTCTAATCCCCTTTGAGGTGAGAGCTGTGTCTTTTTCATGGACACTGGGGTGCAGCTGTGCTGAAGCAGGGACTTTGCAGTTCACAGAGCTTGTGTCCCACCCCATACATACCCAGAGAGCAGATGCAGGGGTTCCTGGTACCTAGGGTGCAGCTATAATAAATTTGCAGCTCACAAGCTTTGCAGCTCACAGGTTACCCAGAGAACATGTGCAGGACTCCTGGGGCCTGAGGAGGCCTGGTGTGATGGTGTGATTTGTGGGGCCAGAAGATCCCATAAGGCCTACTGTGTGTGCATGAAACACTATGGTCAGTCCACAGGGATTGACTATGCTTAGGCCAGGGATCTGCAGACCTGCCCTCCTCCTTGTCCCCTTTGTTCCTTCCTTTCTTGTCCCTTCCTTCTTCCTTCCTTCCTTCCCTTCCTCTCCACTTTAACCCCTCTTTTTCTGCCATTCTTTCTTCTGCTCCTTACTCCCTCCTTCCTTTCTACTTTCTTTCCATTCTTCATTTCTCCTCTCTTTTTCACCCTTTCATCCTGCCACTCATCACCTTTCCCCTTTTTCTCCCTTTCTTTCTATTCTTCTCCTCCCTTTCCCACTCATTTTTCTTTCTTCCTTCCTTTCTTCTCTTCCCTTTCCCCCTTTCTTCTTCTTCCCTCCTTTCCTCTTTTCTTCCCTTTCTCCCTTTATCTCTGGCTTGCTGTGAGCTCAAGGCCTGGTGAGGACTCCATCTCATGTCTCCTCTGTGCAGTCAAATATTGCCTTCCTCCCCTGCAAAGTTTTGGCACACAGGAAAGGCATGAAGATAGACAGGAAAAGATGGGATGGAGAAGTGTGTGTGTGTGTGTGTGTGTGTGTGTGTGTGTGTGTGTGTGAGTGAGATGGAAAGCAGCCCTGAGAAGAGGTAAAATATCTCACCAACAGAAGTGAATCCACAATAGTGTGGAATGTATATTTACATTATATGTATAATTACAATTACAAGAGATGAACACCACAGGGAAGTTCTTATCTTTATGATGTCTGAAGGGATTTATAAATAGTACAGAAGCTTTACAGCATCCTAGTGTTGTGGCCTTTGCTGCCCTGTCAGCCCCTTTTCAAAGGAATAGCAGAGACAAAGCACCCAGTAAAGGTTAATTACAAGTAGCTGGGCACTGCTGCTCCTACCAGGCCCAGGAGTCTGAGGGAAGTGAAGGGGGGGGCAAGACTGGGAAGACCACACAGGAGCTTAGGTGGAGGTGAGGAATCTGGGGAAGCCCCTACCAGGGAAACTAGACAGGGCTTGGCCAGGGAAGGTATTGTTCCTGGATGAGAGTGCTGATCTCAGACATTTATCTCTCACTGTTTAAGGCTGCGGGGCTGAAATGATGATTGGAAAAGTCCCTCACTGGGCTCTGGAGACAATGTGTTTGGTGAATGTCCAGTGTGGGGAGGAAACAACAGGATATTTTGTAAGAAACATCTAGAAGTAGAAAGTGAGGATAGAGACATGGGAGGCATAGCTTCATGGGTGGTGTAGGTGAAACCTGGATTCTGAGCAGCTGCTTACAAACTTGAGGTGATCCCAGCTCAGAGCTAAGTCCAGGCAGAAAAGGGGGGCAAGGGATCTTACTCTTGAGGTCTGTAAATTTGGAGGCAGACATATCGAGGAATGATGTGGGCATGGGCAATGGCAGTGTGGGAAGTGGTCTGGGATACAGGAAGACTTCTTGGAGGACAAGGCTGGGGATCTGTGCAGATGGGCACAGTGACACTCACCTGTTATCCCAGCATGCAGGAAGCAGAGACAGGAGGATCATGAGTTCAAAGGCTGCCTGGGATATGTATAGCAAGACCTGTTCCCAAAAATATTCTTGGGGATGAAGCTCATTGGGTAGTGTTTGCCTTGTAAGCTAAAGACCTGAGTTTGATCCACAGAATCCATATAAAAGAGCCAGGTGTGGTGCTGCAGGCTTGTAATCCTAGCACTGGGGAGGTGAGATAGGAGAGTCCCTGGGGCTGAGTGGCCAGCCAGTATAGACTATTTGGTGAGTTCCAGGCCAGTGAGAGGCCCTATCTCAAAAACTGCCAATGGCATTCCTGGGAATAACACACAAAATTGTCTTTCGTCCCCACTGCCTGTATGCATGTATACTTGCATACACACAAGCACTGCACACATGAAAACATACAAACACACATCCACACACATATCACATTTTTATTTTCATTTTTTTAAAAAAATTATTTACAAACAGAGAGAGGTAGAAAGAAGACAGACAGATAGGCTAGGCACTCCAGGGCCCCATCCACTACCAATGCATTCCAGACACATGGACCTCATTTTAGGTGGGTGTGATGGAATCAAACATGGGTTGTTAGGCTTTTCAGGCAAGCACCTTAACCAGTAAGCCATCTCTCCAGCCCTCTATCACATTTTTAAAATAAAAAGAATCCTTGGGTGAGAGAAAAGATGTTGGGAGAGAAATCTGGTTAAAGCAGGTTTAGAGTGAGTAGGAGCTCCAGGAAGACAAGAAGAGTAGCCCTGAGATCCTGTCCATGGATGGATCTTGTAGAACAAAAGGCCCAAAGATTATGCTTAGAACAGTCTGGAAACTTTTAGCAGCTGAACAGGCCATATTCCTGCTGGGCAGAGGGTGGCAGGAGTAGTGACAAAAACCCTCCCTAGGGCCCAAGGTCAGAAATAAGCCCATCTGGGCCACAGAGAAAAGTGGCCTGGACTGGGATGAAATGACTGGGCCTGCAGCAGGTACCTAGGCCTGCATGCCGACACTGAAGATTTCCTGCCTTGATTGAGAAATGTCCTAATTATCCTGGCTGTGCTGTGGGTGTCAGGAGGGTGGGGCTGTCAGTCAGAATTGTGATGCTTTGAGACTTGAGTCCTGGCTCTGGTTCTGGATGACCTCTTGAGAAAGTGACAACTGGTCCCCTACAGGTACCAAGCAGAGCCTGGAAGAGAGCAGAAGGTGGAGCCTGCTCCAGTGTCTTCTCAATGTTCAATCAGACTCAGAACCAGAAGTTTAACTAGGTTGAGAGGACCTTTGTGGGGATTAACAGAACACATGAAAATTATTGAAGGAGGGCTGGAGAGATGGCTCAGCAGTTAAGGTGCTTGCTTGCAAAGCTTCATGGCCTGGGTTCAATTCCCAGTATCCATGTACAGCCAGATGCACAAACTGGTTTGTGTGTCTGGAGTTTGTTTGCAGTGGCAAGAAACCCTCATGCATCTGGCTACACTATTCTCTCTCTCCCTTGTAAATAAATGAATAAAGAATTTCTAAAAGAAATTTATTCAAGGAGACCTCAGTGGCTGCACGTTGTCATCATTTTCCATGGCCATCATGGCATGTCACCTTGCCTGGAGATGTGACTTGCTGACTCCTCTGTGTATACCTGAGTGTATGTCATGTGACCTCAGGCAAGGCCTTTCCCTCTCTGAGCCTCAGCTTCCCTCTCTGGGTTGGTGTGGTCATGAAATGAGGGACTGAGTGTGGAGCCTCCCAGCATGCTGAATTACACAGTAGACCACAGGGCTGGGGGTTTGAGGAGCCCCAAATGGGGTCCTTTTGGCAGCAGGTGTCAGGATAACACCCTTGGGGAAGTGTGTGTGGCCGTCTGGACAGGGTAGATCATGGCTGCTCAGGGTACATGTTTCTGTCAGGCCTTCACCATCATGGAGCAGAACCAGGATGGTTTCATTGACAAGGAGAACATGAGGAACACCTTTACTGCACTGGGTGGGTGATGTAGTAATGGGGAGAACTTGGAGCTGGGCAGGGAGGTGTTGATATGTGCAGGCCACCAATCAGGAATAGGTGACTGAGGACATATCAAGATCAGGGCATTGATTGATGGGCTGTGAGTTTAGTGTTCTTCTGTGCCCATCATACTCTTGCCCCACTTCTCTTCTCCAGGTTGCATCAAGGTCAAAAATGAGGAGTTGGATTCCATGTGAAGGAGGTTCCAGGCCTATCACCATGTTTAGGGAGAAATGTTAGGGTGATGGAGGCTCTCAGGAGGCAGGAGCGGGGATAAGGGTAGGTAGTAGACATGTCTCCCTATGGGGCCCTGATGTTTACAGAAGCACAGTTGAGAACCTGGTGTGCCTCTCCCCAAGCACCGTCCCCTGGAAGCGCACACCACCCCAGGCCCTGCATCAGTTTCCACCTAGTCTCATTACGCACAATCAAGACAGCACCTTCCACTTCCTTCCTATTGACTCCACCCTTGCTTTTCTTTTTTTTCTGTTTTTTTTTTTGAGGGAGGGTCTCACTGTAGCCCATGCTGACCTGGAATTCACTGTGTAATCTTAGGCAAGCCTCAAAATCACAGTGACCATCCTACCTCAGCCTCCAGAGTGCTGGCATTAAAGACATGTGCCATCATTCCCAGCTTATTTCCCTCATCTACCTGCCTCTTTTGCCTGTCTGTCCCCTTTTGATGGTGAGTGACAGGCAAAGAGCTATGGGGAAAATGGTTCTAAAAATACTCAGCTTTTCCAATTTTGTAGCCACCACAGTCCCAGTGAAAGGATCAGAGAGCTGTGTTCACCAATAAGGTGTCAGAGCATGCTCAGAGAGGTCATGATGGTTGTTCCAGGTGCTCTGTGAAAAGAATAACTGTAATGGAACCACTAACAGTCTCCTGGGACTCGATATCCTGTATGGGGCTAGAAAATGGGGCCATCTCTGTTCCCTTGTTCTCCTGACTCTGGGGTATCCTCTGCATAGTCATCTCCAAGTTGGAGGCAGCTATGACTGAAAGGAAGGGTCAGACTGGGCTGTGGCTGTACAGGGAGGTAGGCAGTGTTGTCACCCTCCCCTCAGGCTGCCTCTGACTGGCCCCAAAGATCAAGATCTGGACTCCGACACACTCAGGGTTGATCTTGGGTGGTCTGAGTTGCTGTTCACACCTTAATATTTCTGTAGAGTGCTTGTCTAGAATCTACCAGAAAGGAGCAGGGGTGGGGCTCAGCAGAACAGCACTTACTGAAATTCCTCCAGTGAGAGGCTGAGGTCTGGCTCAGTTATAGAGCTCCTGTCTAGAAAACCCCAGTGTGGGAGTGTGGGGTGGCTCAGTGGCAGAGCACTTGCCTTGACTCCTCCACTGAGGGGCTGGGCTGTGGCTAAGTGGAAGAGTTTCTGCCTAGAATCCTCTTCTGTGGAGCTGTGGGCATAGCCTATAAGGAGGCACCTTCTGTTCTAATGTGAGTTGGGTACTAGGGGAGAACAGGAATTTAGTTGGGACCCTTTGGGATGCTCATGGGAAGGGAAGAGTGCTTTTTATCTCTGAAGGCCCTCAGCCTGTTTGGTGGATTGAAAAGTAGAAGCTTAAGACTCATAATGCATCTGTCAGGCTTTGGCTAAGCTGGAGCAGTGACCCAGGGCCTTGGTGGGACTACAGTACTGCAGCTTCTCTCTAGTTTTCAGGAACACACGACCTAGGAATCCAGCTGAGTTTGTCATGCAAACTTTGTCAGGGCTGTGTGCAATGATGTTGGGAGAGGCTGGCAGCCAGGAGGTCATCAGGCTGGGGTGGGCACTGTCTTTTCCTCTAATTGTGATAAGGAAATTTTGCAATGAGATGCCCCACAATGGCAAGCAGAGAGTAAGCAGGATATTTTATGACACTCACAGCGCTCAGAGCTGAGGGAGGAGGCAGTGTCTCACTGGCTAAGGTGAGTGTCCCACAGCTGTGCCTGGTCCTCAGGAAGCTGAGGGGCCAGCCACAGTAGTAAGGTCTCTTCACAGACTGGAATTTTCAGCTAGGTGATGAAAACAGGGATGCTGTGGATTTGAAGGCAGTGACCCCACTCAGTCCTGATTAGGACCCTTGCACCACTCCAGCTTCACTGGCTTAAAGTCCATGACTCTTCTGCTTGGTCTACCTCGGAGGGCCTGCAGCCCTGGCCCAACTCTACCTGGCCTGAGCTGCAGGGCTGGGGACATATGTCAAACACCTGCTCAGAGAAGTCAATGCTGTATCTTCCCGGGGCTCCCAGTTTGATGGGGGACACACAGAGGGCCCTGACCCAATGTAATGGGGGAGACACAGAGGAGACCTAGCCAGTCTTGTGGGGAGACATAAAGGACCTTGACTCAGTCTGATGGGAAGACACAGAGAGCTATGGCCCGGCCTGGTGGGGGAGACAGGGACAGTCCAAACTCAATCGTATGTGAGGATCTGGACACCCTCAATGTCCACAGGGGGTGGTTACATCTTATTTCTCTTATTAATGTTGCCTCAGTGATAAGTTGAGGTATCATTTCTAGTACCTGGGTGCACTGGGTATGAGGGAACTGAGTGGGAATAATGCCAGCCTGGAGCTGGGCACTCAGATAGGTTCACAGTCCTGATCCATTAGTGTTCATCAAAATCTAAGCATTGAGCCAGGTGCGGTGGCTCATGTGTGTAATCCCACCACTTGGGAAGTGGATGAGGAATTCAACTTCATTCTTAGCCACATGTTGATTTTGATGTCAGCGAGGAATACATTAGACACTTTGTCAATAAAACCTATCCAAGAAACAAACCCAAACCCGTAGCTATTGGTGGCCATCAGCAGGCTGGTCCTATAGGATGGGGGAAAATAGACCTCTGACCGCATGACTTGGAGGGGCTTCCCAGATCCACATTGAGTGGTTGTGGAGCATTATGACCAGGAAAGGGGTCTGGATAGGAGTTGTTAGGTCACCTGCTGTCATCGAAGATCCCAGGAAACCTTGGAAAAGCCCCTTCTTCTCTCTGGGTCTCAGTTTTCCCAATAATATGAGGAAGATATTGGCTATTAAGGCCCATGGTGGACATCAGAATCTTTTCTCCTTCCTCATTCTCCTTTTGGTCCTCTTCTTGTTGTGTTGAACATGGAACCTAGTGCCTTGCCTAAATAGTCAAGTACTGCTATGGCCCAGCCCCTCACTGGGGGATTCTAAGCAGGCTGAGACACACCCACAGCCCCTCATGGATAGATTCTAAGCAAGAACTCTACAGCTGAGCCATGTCCACAATGTCTCACTGGGGGATTCTAGGAGGTGCTCTGCTACTGAGTCACCCTCAGCCCCTCACTGGAGGATTTTAGCAAGCACTCTAGTGAAGTAGGAATCAGAGCCAGAGAGGCAAACTGAGAGGAAGAAAGGTGGGGAGGGGAAGGCTGCAATTTCCAGGGGGCTCATGAGTGTTGACACGGAAAAGGACCAGTAGGTCAGCATAGAGACAGATATGCTGATGGGAGCCAGGCTTAGGGGAGAACCAAGGGAGATATTCCTAGAATGGATGGAGGCAGGGCTGGGAACAGGAATGACCAGCTTAGCTTATGATGTCAGAATGGGATATGGCCACAGCTAGCTGTAGTGCAGGCCCTTGGACTGACCATGGAGGTGAAGTCCTCTAGCAGTGGTCTATAGTAAGTGTACATAGGGGGACTGTTCTAGTGGAGCAGAGAGGCACAGAGCCCAGCGGAAGCCTGCTTTGGACCCTAGAGGCTGGGTCAACCCCTGAGCTATGCTCATGATATCCCTTCCTAGCGTCAATGGGCTTTTGGTGACCCTGGCTGATGATATGTTCCCCCCACAGCCAGGGACACGCTGGTGACCAAGGACAGTGGTGTTTCTGTTCAGGGTTTGAGGATGGCTCCACAGCCTGTCACAGCCTCCACCTATGGGGGAGTGAGAGGAGGCTGGTGGAGCCTGTGGAGGTGGGATTGTCTACTTCCTCTTCTATAACATTATCAAAGGCTGTGAGGCAGAGTTCTGGGCCTACAGAGACACTTCCAAGAGTGTTTCAATCTAGAATCACCCAGTCCATTTATATGGATCCAACCTGCATCTGTGGGACCTGGGACACCCACTTGACAATGGCCTAGACCAACTCATCTCTTAGTGTCATGAGAAGGAAATCCATCTATAGGGGATCCATTTGGGGAAGAGAAGGTACTTCCCATGGCTGTAGGACCCGACAAATGTGGATGCTGGCCATAGAGGCAAAAAAGTAGACTCTGGTTAAAACAGAATCTGTGGAGTTGCCAATTTGGGGACCCAGAAATTTTGACTTTGTTACAGTAACATAAATAATAGAAAATGTGCATAGTCCTTAGTGGGACCTGGTACCACTGGCGACAGAGGATACCCCAAATGCACAGGGCCTCACTCAGCTCTCTCATCCTATCTTTATCACTGAGCATGAAGCCCCACAAATTCCCCATAGTTCCAGGTGACACCAGTCCCCTTCATTCAGGATCCAATGTAGTTCCTAGTTCTGGCCGCTCTGGTAGCTGGAAGCAGATACTTTCCTGGACCCATAGGGACAGATCCCATCTTGCTACATCTTCTGTCTGGTACATCATTTAGTCCTCCATCCTCAGTTTCTCTCTTGCTTAAAAGGGATCCTAGCACTCATGTCCCAAAGCTATGAGAGGCCAAGATCTAAGGGGATTGTAGCAGACAGCTTTAGGTTCGCTGAGAGATGAACTTCCAGACTGGGCACAGTTATGGAGGAAGGGATATTATTTACTGAAGCTTACAGATCCAGGGGAAGTTCCATAAAGGCAGGAAAAGCAGCCTGCTTCCACAGGACCAAACAGAGAGAGCAAAGCCAACCAGCCACCACAGCACACAGAGCAAAACTACAGCCAAAAAGGTCACACAGCACACTTCAGGAACTCCTGTGCATATCTTTTGCAATGGAATCAAACCCACACCTTAAGACCAGCCCCCAGTGACATTGCCTCTAGCAAGGTGATTGCAGGTGCAAACTATAACTAATAAAACACTGAATATATTGGGGGACATATATTCAAACTACCACATTCCGCCCCTGGCCCCCAATATATTTAGCTCCTGGCCCCCAATAGATTTATAACTATTACACATTGTAAATTGTACTCAGTCCAATTTCAAAGGTCTCACAGTCTTGACCAATTTAAGATAGTCCTGTAAAATCAAACAAGTTAAATACTTTCAACATGTGAAGGCACAGAGTAAACATTTTTAATTGGTAAGGCATAGCAAGGAGAGACTAGAAAAATGCAAACTCAACCACCATCAACAGTCATCAAACTTCTGTAGTTTAAGTTCAATATAACCAGAGACTGACAGTCTCCAGGTTTTTTAATTTCACCCCTCCAGCTGGGCAGAGTCGCCAGGGAAAACTTTGATCCCAGGCCAACACTGCATTCCATGGTAGCCCTTTTGTACAGTCCTGGTATATCCAAAACATCTTTTGGATATGCAAACCACGGTCCCTTTTCCAGAGGCTCTTTTAGCCTATTCCTCAGGGACTTCATGCCTTGTCTCATGCCGCATCTCAGCAGCGGCTCCTGGAACCGTGTGTAATTTATGACCATTTTATGTATTTTTTATATTTCCAAAACTAATACTAGGTGTGCAGGACACAGCCATATTCTTAATCCAGGGAAAAATAAATCATAGCCTTGAAAAGCAGGTTCTTTTTCAGTCAGCTCTTTCAAGAATTTGCATTTTTAACAGTCTTTCCTCAGGCATCCTCTCCATTGTTTTAATGTAAATTATGTCAGGCCACCTTCCTTTCACCTTCCTTCCACCTTCCTTAAGATTGTTAATGCGTTGACAATAGCAGCTCCAGTAACCTAAAACCAGTCTCAGTGCCTCTGTTTTTAACTTGTTTGAGGTTTTCCAACTTAAAATCTTACAATCTCGGTCCGATATCTTCAGCCAAGCATATCAGTCCATTACAAATTTAACCTTGATCAAACTTTCTGGGCCTGGATAGCAGAACGTAGCCATCCCTTATGCCAGTAGCCCAGTTCCAACAAAGTCCTCTGTAGTCTTTGCTTCCCCTTAGAAACCTCATAAGCCAAGCCTCAAAGTTCAGTACTATCTGCAATTAGCATTCTCAAACTCTCATCAGAATAGTCCATAAAACTTGGCTTACCACTCCAGAAGGCATGTTCAGTTGCAAGCACCAAGTCCATGCCCATTCCTCCAAAACAAAGGTTCCAAAACACGAATATCCACACGGTCAGGTTCATCTCACCCCACTTCTGGTACCACTTTACTGTAGCAGACAGCTTCAGGTTCGCTGAGATGAACGTCCAGACTGGGCACAGTTATGGAGGAAGGGATATTATTTATTGAAGCTTACAGATCCAGGGGAAGTTCCATAATGGCAGGAAAAGCAGCCTGCTTCCGCAGGGCCAAACAGAGAGAGCAAAGCCAACCAGCCACCACAGCACACAGAGCAAAACTACAGCCAAAAGGTCACACAACACACTTCAGGAACTCCTGCTAGGCACATTTGCATATCTTTACAATGGAATCTCAAACCCACCATTAACATCTTAAGACCAGCCCCCAGTGACATTGCCTCTAGCAAGGTGATTGCAGATGCAAACTATAACTAATAAAACACTGAATATATTGGGGGACATATATTCAAACTACCACAGGGATCCACCATAGGAAGGATTTTCTATGATGCCTTCAGCCTCAAATGGTTTCTTGTAGTTTGGGAACAGCTGTATAGATGTCATTGAAAATGGCAGGGCATCAAGAACAAGGCCTGGTAGTTCAGGCCCGTCATGTGCTCAGGAGGCTGAACATGAAGATGACAAGTTTAAGGCCAACCTGGGATACGTAGTGTGACCTAAGGGCAAGGATATAGGTCAGTAGTAAAGAACCTGGGGAAAATCCTCCTGTGAGAGGTGGGGCTTGGAGTTGTAGATCATTTTCCTAGTGTCTCTGTGGCCATGGGTTCCATGGGAATCTCAACAATGCTAAGGTCCTGCTGGGATCTCAAGGTCATTCTATTCAGTCTCTCCCTAATTCTTGAAGGAAAGTTGGGGTTCCAAGGGAAGCACCTGGCCTCAGACAGCTGCCTAGCACTCAGTAGCCCTGCCCATTGGGGTTCCCCAGGTCAGGGCTTTTTGACTCCAGCACTCTTCGGAGCCACATGCTCTGAGTTTGCCATAGTTTGAGGGCTGAAGCAAAAAAAAAAAAAAAACACAAAGATGTACGTTTGGGTGATGTTTGTGTAAGTAACACTCCAGATTGAAGATAGGAAACTTTCCTATCCATGTTGATTTTTCCATAACTCTTGTTTCCCTGGCTTTGTTCAGGTATTCCTGATGAGGTGGTGTGTAGAACTAATTAACAAGTTTAATTCTCCACAGCTGGACACCAAGACCTTAATTTATGGTTTTATGAGCACCTAGCACATACGGAAGCTTGTGCCAGTCTCAGGTATGCCAAGATGGGACAGGCCTGTCCATAGGCAGAAGGGGTCATGTAGACTGCAAGTAGGGAAGAAGGGTAGAGGGTGCAGAAGCCAGGGGAGAAGATCAGTGTGGAGGAGGGTAGAGAAATCAGGAGAAACTGATCAGAGACAGCTGGGCAGGGGCAAGTTTGGAAAGGAGAAGAGATGAATTCAAGGTACATTTAAAGGGTAAGCAAAGATTTCTTAACCACCACAGGCAAGGCATCTAAGATCAAACACATAGGACTAAATTGGTCTATCATAACTAAAACTGTCCATCAAAATATACAATTGAGACTGTGGAAAGACCAGACTTGGGATGGGAGAAAATATTACATACACACTGATTTTTGTCAAAGGCTTTTTATACAGAAATATATATTTCTTTTTTTCTTGCATTTTAAAAATTATTTTAAAAAATTTTTTTATTGACAATGTTTATACTTACAGACAAAAAAACCATGATATTTCCCCCCTCCCCCCCATTCCCTTCAGAACTCCATTCTCCATCATATCCCCTCCCTCTCTCCATTAGTCTCTCTTTAATTTGATGTCATCATTTTTTCTTCTATTTTGAGGGTCTTGCAAAGGTATTACTAGGCACTGCAAGGTCATGGATATCAAGGCCAATTTCTGTCTGGACAGTTGCATTGTAAGGAGTCGTACCCTTCTTTTAATTAATTTATTTTTTATTGAAAACTTCCTTAATTGTAGACCATATCCCATGGTACTTCCCTCCCCCCACTTTCCCTTTGAAACTAAACTCTCCATCACATCCCCTCTCCCTCTCAATCAGTCTCTCTTTTAATTATGATGGTCTTGTGTAGGTAGTTTCAAGCACTGAGAGGTCATGGATAGCCAGGCCATTTTGTTTCTGGAGGAGCACGTTGTAAGGAGTCCTACCCTTCCTTTGGTTCTTACATTCTTTCTGGAATCTCTTCCACAATGGACGCTGCAGAAATATATATTTCTGCATGTTAATAATGGAAATATGTTAATCACTTTTTCCCACTGAAAGTAATTTAACTGAACAAGTAAGGTTTGGGAAGAAGGATTTATTTTACTTTTGTCTCACAGCTTCAGTGGTTTTCAGTCCATGGTCAGCTGTCCCCATTGCTTTGGGCCTGTGGAGAAGCAGAGCATCATGGTGCCAGAAAACCAGGGCAGAGCAAAGCTGTTGACCTCTTAGCAGTCAGGAAACAGGAAGCCAGAAAGAGGAACATGTGGAGCCAATATGTCCCTTCAAAGGCAAGATCCCATAGAACACCTTTCTCAAATCTGGCCCTACTTCCAGGGTTTCTAGCATGAGGGCAGCCTAGGCTACAGAGTGAGACCCTGTATAAAATCCAAACAGGCTGGGCGTGGTGGTACATACCTTTAATCCCAACATTCAGGACACAGGGATAAGAGGATCACTTTGCATTTGAGGTCAGCCTGAGACTACATAGTGAACTCCAGGTCAGCTGAGCTAGAGAGATCCTACATCAAAAATGAAATCAAAACAAAACAGGGACTTGGGAGATGGATCAGTGGTTAAAGACACTTGTTTTTATAAACCTTCCAACTTGGTTCAACTCACCAGCACCCAGATAAAGCCAGATGGACATTCTTCTGCAGTAACAGGAGACACTGCTCATGCTCATACACACACAAATGCATAAATAATTTGATAAATGCAACCTATAATTAAACATTTTTACATCCTACAAACAATATGAAAGAAAGAAATTAAAAAAAGAGTAGTACATAAAGGGGAGATAGGAAAGGGGAGGGAGGGAAAGTGTGAAGGAGGGAGGAGAAGAATGATACATTTGAGTTAGGGTGAAATGCACTTGGCACTCTTGTCCCTCAGGGAAGGCAGGAGCAAGGCACCGTGATCACATCAGGATCACATCCATCCACAGCAGAAGAGAATTCTAGAACTCTCCCTACACTGAAGGCCTGCCTTTCTCTTCCTGTAAGACTGCCTTTCCTAAACAATGAGTTGCGCTGAACCCTGTATATGCCCCTGAGAACTTACTAGACTAGTTTGTGTCCAACAGAACCAGGCAGAGCCAAGACATCTCAGGCCATGTCCACCTGCTTGCCTGAGGTTCCTGGCTTCATGATAGCTGGGCCTGTCAACCCAGGGGTCTAACTCCTCCTGGGAATATGGCACTGAGTGTTGGGGATGTAGCTCAGTTATAGAACACTTGCTAAAATTCAGTCATTGAGGGGCTGAGTGTGTGACTCAGCAGTAGAGCACTAGCCTAGAATCCCCCAGTGAGGAGCTGGGGCATGGCTCTTTGACTAGCATGCTTGTATCACACCAGAAATGGCTAAGTCCTAACCTGGGATTGAGATGCTCCTGGACAACTGTGTGGTCCTGGGAGCTATAGGCAGAGTCACCAATGAAGCCAGAAAAGCTCACTGCCCTCTGCCAGCTCTGGAGATGGACATTTCCAGCCAGTTGTCCTGGCCTCTGTCCTGGGTCTGTCCTCATAGGTGGAAAATGGAGGTTTGTTGAATGAATATCAGGTAAAAGAGGAAGCACACTGTGGACATTTAAACATATGTCCCCCATACATTCAAGTGTTTTACTAAAGCTTGTAACGTGGGTACTGAGAGGGTGTCACTGGGTGCAGAGTCTGGGATCCAGGACAAAGGTGTGTTTTGGGATAGATCTGAATTCCAGCCCAAATGTATTCAGAGAGTTTTGAGCTCTGGTGAGGTGTCTGCTTGCTGGTGGTGGATTCTCTCTCTCTGCTTGGATTTAGGAATGGGAGCTAGCTTCTTCCACTGTGGGTAGAACTTCCTATGGATCTGTAAGCTTTAAATAAATCACTGTCTCATACAAACTGTGTCTGTCTTGGATGTTCATCCCAGCAATGTGAACCTGTCTCCTCTATACACATTCTCCAGTCATTCCCATCCTAGTGTGCCGAGACATGATTCCATCCACTCTGTCTACACATTTATTTGCATGTCTCATCTACACAGTCAATCCAATCCTGGGTCCCAGAGACCAGACAGAAAGCTAGTTTAGAAAGTTCTCAGCCTAGTCTATCAGCCCCCTGCTCATCTGGGAATCCAGAACTAGACTTCCTGAGACACTCCTACACTATTGTCTTGGTTACCATGACCATATGCTCACCCTGTGGCCACCATGATTGCACGTTGAGAAACACACCCCACTATGTACCTCTCAGGTCTCTCCAACTGTTCATTCAAACCCTCTTTGCCCTCAGATACCTTGATAGAAAGTTCCTCCAGGGCAGTTCCTTCTGTTGTAGGTTCCATATGCACCTGAGTCCCTTCTTGTTGCTCTTTCTTGTTGCTTTTAGGTGGCACCCTCTCCTATAGGAAGCCCTCCAGGATTTCTCCCTCTCCTCCTTCACAAATACATGGACCAGCCACTGCCAATGGTTGATATGCATTACCTCACTGTATCCACCACAGACCAGGGAGGAATTTGCATGGGTCTCTTGTGCTTTTGTCCTCCTGCCTCAGTGCAGACCTGTTGCTCACAGGCTGTAGGGAGATGGCTGGGTTGTACCATGTAGTGACTTCTAGGGACCAAATATCGTGTGTTGATCTAGTTATAAAACAAACACCCTGCCTCCAGTGCAAGTATGTTTGAGATGTACCATGTGATCTGGGTAGCCTAGCAACCCATAAATTTACTTTCTCACCTTCCTCAAATGTCACCTTTTGGATGAGCTCCACCCCAGTTCCTTCCAAGCTCTGACTCCTAATGAGGATTTTGCCGATTTTACACAAGTGACTTCTTTCTGCCATGCTAGGGATGGAATCTGGGTCCCCAACCCTCCTTAGGGGATTCTAGGCAGGTGCTATACCACTGTGAGACACCTCCAACCCTTAAGGGCAGATTTTAGGAAGGTGCTATAAGACTGAACCACATCCCAGTCACTCACTGGGGATTCTAGGCAAGTGCTCTCCCACACAGCCACACCTCCAGCTCCTCAGTGGCAGACTTTAGGCATGTTCTTTGACAACTGACCCCTGCCCCCAGCCCTTCATTGGAGGGTTTTTGTCAGGAGCTCTAGCACTGAGGTCCATCACAGCCCTCCTATTACTTTTACAAGTAAAGACTTTATCCACTGAGCCATCTCACCAGCCCACCATCTAATACTTTCATTTGGAAACAGTCTCACTAAGTTACCCGGGCTCCTCTTGAACTTGATCTGTAATTCAGACAGACCTTGAACTTTCAATTCTCTTGATTCTGAATAGCTGCAATGCCAAGCTGCATGCCCAGATTGAAAGTGTCTTACTATTGAAATTTAGGTTTGAATATGAGGTTGACAGGAAGTTCACAGGAATCTGAGGCACTGCTCAGTAAATGCCCAGAGGATGTTTGTCTACTGCACAGAAGATTGACTGAGAGAATTTACAGTCAGGCCTGAGTGCTGGCACAGCCTCCTGGGGTGTGACATGTATGATCTGGCTGCAAAATTGGGCCTCTTTCCCTGCCTGTGGCTGCCCCATGCTTCCTGCTTGTCCAGGACCTCCTATGTACATCTGTTACTGGAGGGAACACAGGAATGTCCTGTGGATGCTTTCCTTGGATGTCAGTATTTTCTAGCAGAACCACTCAAGGTTTCTGAATCCGGTTCTTTAGGGGACCTCACCACAGGTTGAGCAGATCCAGGCCCCTCAAGAGGCCACACACTCCAAAATGGCTTCAAGCTTCCTCATAAGCCTTGGGCTCAGTCTCAGCCCTAGGGATCCTTAATCCACTCACGTGCATGGCCAGTGGACTTTGGAGTCCTGGGATGACAGCTAACACTGTGAGCACAACAGCAGATACCAGCTGAGAGTCTCCATCTACAGAAAGAGACTAGTGGTCAGTGATCTGGTGGGACAGAAGGCAGACATGCCTGGAGCCTAGGACTGAACCAGTCTCTCCCACCACTCCCTGTTTTCAGCAGCCCAGGCTGCCATGGCTTCCACTGCTCACAAGTCAGGTTGGAACATTTCTCAGTGTGCTGACTCAGGATGTAGGCTTTTTGCTACCTAGGGCCACTACATGATCCCAAACATCACTTTCATTCTCTATATCCAGGGGGCATCCTGGGAGGAAGCTCAGGCTGTAACAGTAAAGTTAGCACCAGCCCTGCTGTCTGCCTTGAGTGATCCTTGCACCCTCTAGGACAGCATGACCCTCATCCTGCCTGGAGTTGAGCCCTCCTCCTGGACGCATGCACCAGTCAGGGGCTGTGTGATTCAATCTTCATAGCAGCTTCTTCAGGAAGTGTGGCCAGTCTGCATTGCAGATGAGAAACTGAGGTTGAGATACAGACAGGTCTGAGGTCTGAGTGCTGAGGTGAGGGCTGTGCTGCTGGGAAAAGGGGTGAAGGAGGCTGAGTAGGAGGGGCCAACTGACAACAGGTAGTCCACACCTATAGACTCCTATCAGATTTAAGTATTACTATTTTTGAGGCACTGTCTCACTCTAGCTCAAGATGGCCTGTAACATACACTGTAGCCCAAGCTGTCTTCAAACTCATATCTGTATTTGTGGAGTCCATAGGTCAACACTGGGTGTCTTTTTCTATCACTCTTCAACTATTTTATTTTATTTTATTTTATTTTATTTTATTTTATTTTATTTTATTTTATTTTATTTTATTTTATTTTATTTTATAGAGGCAGATAGACACACATACACAGAGAAAGAGAATGGGCATGCCAGGGCCTTCAGCCACTGTAAATGAACTCCAGATGCATGTGCTATCTTGTGCATCTGGCTTAAGTGGGTCCTGGGCAATTGAACCTGTCTCCTTTGGCTTCACAGGCAAATGCACTAACCACTAACCCATATCTGCAGTCCCAACTTTATTTATTTATTTATTTATTTATTTATTTATTTATTTATTTATTTAGAGAGAGGCAGAGAGAAAAGAGTGAATGGGCATGCTAGGGCCTCCAGCCACTGCAAATGAACTCCAGACACATGCCCTGCCCCATGCTCATGTGGGTCCTGGGAATCAAACCAGGGTCCTTAGGCTTTGCATGCAAACATCTTCACCGCTAAGCCGTTTCCCCAGTCCCCTAACTTAATTTTTGAGACAAGGTCTAGTTACCCAGCAAGCTCCAGGTATCCTCCTATCAACATCTCCACAGCACTGGGATTACAGACACATACTTCTGGGGCTGGCAGGGTGCTGGAAATTGCATTCAGATCTTCCTGTTTGCATAGATAGCACTTTATCCACTGAGTCATCTCCCAAGGCAACATCAAAGGACTTTATAGAAGGAAATGTGATGTGATGCCTTGGTGGAGTGGTCTTTCAAGTTGTTAGGCCAAGTTGACCACAGAGTGAAAGTGGGGATGTCAGGACCCAGAAAGCTGAATCAAGAGGCGGGGACAAATCACTCTGGGTCATGAGCAGGGTTGGCAGACAAGTAACAGCTGCCCAAGGGGCCTCTCCTCTATTTTCTGACAAAGGCCCATCATTGGTGGGATCTCAACAGCCCTGAGATCCTTTGAGGACAATCAGTTGCCCCAGAAGACAGATCAATTCACTCTGTCTACCCATCCTGGGGCCCTGTACGCACTCTCCTGGTCAGTAGGCAGCTGCCAAGGACAAAATGCACCTTTTGGTGTATGGATGGATGGGAAGGTGAAATGATGTGGATGGGTGAGTGGGTGTATGGATGGATGGGTGGAAGATGGATGAATGCAAGGAAAGAAAGGAAGATGTATGTATGCATGTAGACGTTGATGGGCAGGTGAGATGGATGGATGGGTGGAAGATGGATGAATGCAAGAAAGAAAGGAAGATGTATGTAGATGTTGATGCAGGTGGATGGTTGGGTGTGTGGATGGATGATGGGATGGATGGATGGAAAAGATGAGAAGATGTGTGTAGGCATGTAAATATAGATGATGGGTGGGTAAGTGGGTAGATGGAAAGATGGATGGATGGCAGAAGGAAGGACAGGAGGTGTAGAGGTACTTCAGTTACTTAAAGGCACTTGCTTGCAAAGCCTGACAACTCAGCTTCATTGTGGATAAAACCACATCCTAGGGGTACACAGATAGTCAGAGACACAAGTTGGGACATTTTGCACAGAGTCATTGCCTCTGCCCCCCATGCATGACCCTCAATCCCCATGGGGTTGCAGATGTGGCCCTCTAGGGATTTAGGAAGTTGGCAACTGAAAGGTGCCTTGGAAGGCAAAAGTGTCAGCTATTTTATTTTCCCAACAAATAGAGTTAGGGCTTAACTGTTACAACACAATTTATATTGTAGAGTGGATGCTTCTTTCCCACGTGTGACTGTCATGTGCAGTGTAGGATGTTGAACAGAATCCAGGCACACTCTACACTAGGTTCCAGTTGCCAAATACCACACTCCGTGACCAGAGTAGCACACATTTACAGATAGTAGAAAAAGTAGATATGTCAATAACTAATGTTTTATATTTTAGACTTTGAATAGTTTATAACATTATATTGACCTCATATATGTTTTGTAAAAATGTATCTCAATTCCTTTCCCAAATGTGGGGTAAATTCCTTTGAGATGAAGAAGATTTAAAGATATCATCAAAGTTCATTAGTGGTAATATTTTAGGAAAACACCGCTACATCTACCTTAGAGACATTGAATTCTACTGTCCTTCACTGGTCACTGGACAATTAAATAAATATTAAAAACCCAGACCTATTGATAGAATAGACTTCTTTTCTAGTGGAATGTTCCTTTGAGTTTGATTGTCCCACAAATAAACAAACTACTCCTGCAAATGCACCAGAGACATGATACTCACCCTGTGGAACATAAGTGACCGGCCCTCAAACTCTGGGCTCACTTAAAGGGCTCTGATGTACATTTTACCAGCTTGTCTTGTTGCATTGATTACATATTTAAGGATAAGCAATTGATGTTACATATCACATGGCTGACAGCTCATGGTTTTTCTTTCACAAAAAGTTAACTTATGTTTGTTTTTTCAAGATAGGGGTTTTGCTCTAGCCCAGGATGACCTGGAATTCACTATGTTCTGTCAGGCTGGCCTTGAACTCACTGCCATCCTCTTAGTGCTCTGCCTCCCAAGTGCTGGGATTAAAGGTGTGCATTACTATGCCAGGCTTCATAAAGTTAACTTTTATTATTACAAGATAATATCACTATCAACTAGAAGCTCAACCATGAATATGTTTGTTAGTATACATTTGCCAAGTGAAAGCATTGATGATCCTAAGGTGCCACAGATTTTCTTCAGTAGGAAAAGTAAGTCCTTTTCTAACTCAAAAGTTGAGACGTTTTAAGGTTAAACAGTGCAGTTAATGTCTTGGAGCCCAGCTTTGAGAACTACCTACTACCCCAGGGCCCAGGAGTGCTGGCTGAAAATGACTACAAGGAGAGCTTCCCCTGAACCACGTTACTCAACAAAAGGTGGGGCAGCTTGTATCCACTTGTGGTTGACTTAGCATGGCAGACGTGCCTCATTTTCAACATCTGTGAAGGGTCACACTTGTATCAATGCTTTCCATGGGAAAGTCAGAGGTTATCACAATTGTACATATGCTTAACTTCTTCCTCTGCCCACTCCCTCAAACACTACCTCCCAGCACTTCCCAGAAAGCTTCCCATGCACCAGAGACATATTGATGGAGACCTGGACCTACAAAAGTTGGTGCCATGAATTTACCACAAAAGAATTATCAAAAAATTTAAACCTGAGAGCTTCTGGCCTGTTGACTGTACCGTGGATAAAAGGTAAAGTAGACACTACATCAGGAGCGCTATTATGGTTGCTGAAACTCACTGGTGGGAAACTGGAATGAGTTGCTGCAGTTTTCACTGGTGTAATTACTCTGTCTCTTAACCAACCAGAGAATATTAGATGAAGTTTAGCGATAATCCTGATAGTCACAATTTTTGCTAGGGAGAGATTTGTTAGTGGCATCTAGTGAAAAGCTACCTGGGATGAACCCTAGACCATGGAATACGGCCACTCACATTTAAATTGGGCCTTTTCAATTCAATTAACCAAATATAGGTAATTCCTCAGTCGTGACCAGAGATTTGTTTCCATGAGGATTTTACAACCTGTCAGGTTGGTAATTAAGATTAATCATTACAACCCCACCCCTGTCCACTTCACACTCAGACACATTATTTTATTTTTTAAAAATATTTTGTTTATTTGAGAGAGAGAGAGAGAGAGAGTACCAGAGAGCCTATAGCCACTGCAAAAAACACCAAATCTTCAGCTCCATGTTAAGTACTGAGAATCATGATAGAAAAATTGGTGTAAGAAGGGCTCAAATAGCTCTGCCCACCCGCAATGACAGCTGCACCAGTCTCTGTCCCAGCCTGCACTTTCCCTCAGAGGATTTCCTATGTTCCTGACACTCTAAATACCTGGGATCTCTATTGCAACTTATCTTAAAACTTTACTTCTTGTAACACCCTCTCATGGCCTCCACACAGGAAATAGGACCTTGTCTACACAGGGTCTCCTTGCAGAAATTCAACCCCTGCCACACAATCCTGTTCTTAGCTGCTCTTTGTAGCCATGGTGCAAGACTCCATGACTGCCTCAATTGTCCATCTTTCATACCTATAGAAATAGCACCATATGGATGATACTGCCAAGTCCTGGTACCAGCTTGACCTGCAGGCAGGCCCTCTTCATCCACACATATGGTCCCTTTGTTTGCCTGGGTGGTCGATTTTTGAGCTCATGTTTCCTAATCAACTTTTTTTTCTATCATTTGCTATATATAAATAATATTAGTAAATAGTAACCATGCAACACCCTGAATATAATAATGTTTGGAAATTTCCTTGGCCAAAGAAATTCATCCTTTACTCTGGATTCAGTCTCACATTCTCTGACAAGGGCATAATGAAGCCAGATTATTTGTCAAAATATCACATTTATGTGCTCCAAGCCATTTCCTCATAAATTCCTTTTCTCCTGAAACCTCGTGAGCTGGGCCATTAATAAACCACATTTCTCTAAGGGTTCTGGTCTTCTAACTTTTCACAAGAACAGTCTATTAATTTCTGCATATAGAATTGAAGGGCTTGGGATGGAGAGATGGCTTAGCAGTTAAGGCAACTGCCTGCTAAGCCTAAGAACACCCATTCGATTCTCCAGATCCCACGTGCAGGCACATGCAGAGTGAAGCCAGGGTGCAATGCCACACTTACCCACAAGGGGGCGCACATGTGGCTAACAGTGGCTAGGCTGCTGGCACACCCATTCTCTGTCTCCCTCTTCCTCTCATAGGGCCCCACTCGTGTATTAGTGTCATGAATTTTACAAAGGTAACATACTTGTCCCTTAGTGGATTTGAAGCCTGCTCCACAAGAAGGAATTCATGATTTCTACTGAAAATCTGTCAAAAGCCTGTGGCTGGAAGGCCATAGACTCTAGAGGAGATGCTATCACTGAAGTTTGGTTAAATTAATATGCTGTAGGCATTTAATTGCCCTCTAAATATTTTTGTTTATGTTCACAGGTTATTGAAGCTCTCACCTTTGGTCAGGGAAGCTACACTCCTGTGGAAACTTGTGAAAGTGCTGAGAATATGAGGCTGCTGAAAGCATGGTCCTAAATGACACATCTCTATCACACTCTCCAAGACTCAGGAAACACACTGGAAGAAGGATCAGAACCAATTGAAGTAACTGAGGAAATGGAGGAGTGCTTTGGATCTCTGTCTTCTGGGCATGAAGCTGAGTTGTCAGGCTTTGCAAGCAAGTGCCCTTAAGTAACTGAAGTACCTCTACACCTCCTGTCCTTCCTTCTGCCATCCATCCATCTTTCCATCTACCCACTTACCCACCCATCATCTATATCTACATGCCTACATGCTCTCTTTCCACATCATCCATTCTCATCTTTCCATCCATCCATCAACATCTCATCTTCATCCACATTCATCCATCTTCCACCCATCCATCCACCTGCCCATCAACATCTACATGCATACATCATCTTCCTTTCTTTTCCTGCATTCATCCATCTTCCACCCATCCATCCATACACCCACTCACCCATCCACATCATTTCACCTTCCCATCCATCCATACACCAAAAGGTGCATTTTGTCCTTGGCAGCTGCCTACTGACCAGGAGAGTGAGTACAGGGCCCCAGGATGGGTAGACAGAATGAATTGATCTGTCTTCTGGGGCAACTGATTGTCCTCAAAGGATCTCAGGGCTGTTGAGATCTGTTGCAGTCAGGTTTCACATTGCTGGCAGAAATCACCTGACTAAGAGCAGCTTGTGGGGAAAAAAGAGGTTTATTTTGGCTTACAGTCTTGAGGGGGAAGCTCCATGATGGCAGGAAAACGATGGCATGAGCAGAGGGTGGACATCACTCTCTGGTCAACATAAGGTGGACAACAGCAACAGGAGAGTGTGCCAAACACTGGCAAGGGGAAGCTGGCTATAATACCCATAAGCCTGCCCCAACAATACTCTGCCTCCAGGAGGTGTTAATTCCCAAATTGCCATCAGCTGGGAACCTAGCATTCAGAACACTTAAGTTTATGGGGGACACCTGAATCAAACCACCACAAGATCCCACCAATGATGGGCCTTGGTCAGAAAATAGAAGAGAGGCCCCTTGGGCAGCTGGTGCTTGTCTGCCAACCCTGCTCTTGACCCAGAGTGATTTGTCCCTGCCTCTTGGTTCAGCTTACTGGGTCCTGACATTCCCACTTTTACTCTGTGGTCAACTTGGCCTAACCTGGAAAACCACTCCACCAAGGCATCACATCACATTTCCTTCTATAAAGTCCTTTGATGGTGTCTTGGGAGATGACTCAGTGGGTAAAGTGCTTGATATGCAAACATGAGGATCTGAATGCAATTCCCAGCACCCTGCCAGCCCCAGTGGTATGTGCCTGTAATCCCAGTGCTGTGGAGATGTTGATAGGAGGATACCTGGAGCTTGCTGGGTAACTAGACCTTGTCTCAAAAATTAAGTTAGGGGGCTGGGGAAATGGATTAGCGGTGAAGGTGTTTGCATGCAAAGCCTAAGGACCCTGGTTTAATTCCCCAGGACCCATGTGAGCCAGATACATAGGGGGGCATGTGTCTGGAGTTCATTTGCAGTGGCTGGAGGCCCTAGCATGCCAATTCAGTTTCTCTCTGCCTCTCTCTCATCAAAGAAAAAAAAAATAAAGAAAGAAAGAAAGAAAGAAAGAAAGAAAGAAAGAAAAAAAGAAGATAGGACTGTAGATATGGCTTAGTGGTTAATGCATTTGCCTGTGAAGCCAAAGGAGACAGGTTCAATTATCCAGTACCCACTTAAGCCAGATACACAAGGTAGCACATGCATCTGGAATTCATTTACAGTGGCTGAAGACCTGGCATGCCCATTCTCTTTCTCTGTGTATGTGTGTCTATCTGCCTCTATCAAATAAAATAAAATAAGTTGAAGAGTGATAGAAAAGACATCCAGTGTTGACCTATGGACTCCACAAATACAGATATGAGTTTGAGGACAGCTTGGGCTACAGTGTATGTTACAGGCCATCTTGAGCTAGAGTGAGACACTGCCTCAAAAATATTAATACTTAAATCTGATAGGAGTCTATAGGTGTGGACTACCTGTTGTCAGTTGGCCCCTCCTACTCAGCCTCCTTCACCCCTTTTCCCAGCAGCACAGCCCTCACCTCAGCACTCAGACCTCCGACCTGTCTGTATCTCAACTCAGTTTCTCATCTGTAAAGCAGACTGGCCACACTTCCTGAGGAAGCTGCTATGCATATTGAAACACACAGTCCCTGACTGGTGCATGCGTCCAGGAAGAGGGCTTGACCCCAGGCACGATGAGGGTTATGCTGCCTTAGAGGGTGCAAGGATCACTCAGGGCAGACAGTAGGGCTGGCGCTAACTTTACTGTTACAGCCTGATCTTCCTCCCAAGGATGCCTCCTGGATATAGAGAATGAAAGTGATGTTTGGGATCATGTAGTGACCCTAGGTGGCAACAAGCCTACATCCCAAGTCAGCACACTGAGAAATGTTCCAACCTGACTTGTGAGCAGTGGAAGCCATGGCAGCCTGGGCTGCTGAAAAGCAGGGAGTGGTGGGAGGGGCTGGTTCAGTCCTAGGCTCCAGGCATGTCTGCCTTCTGTCCCACCAGATCACTGACCTCTAGTCTCTTTCTGTAGATGGAGATGCTCAGCTGGTACCTGCTATTGTGGTCACAGTGCTAGCTGTCATCCCAGGACTCCAAAGTCCACTGGCCATGCACATGAGTGGATGAGGATCCCTTGGGCTGAGACTGAACCCAAGGCTTATGAGGAAGCTTGAAGCCATTTTGTAGTGTGTGGCCTCTTGAGGGGCCTCTATCTGCTCAACAGGTGGTGAGGTCCCCGAAAGAACTGGATTAAGAAACCTTGAGTGGTTCTGCTGGAAAAATACTGACATCCAAGGAAAGCAGCCCCAGGACATCCCTGTGTTCCCTCCAGTAACAGATGTCCATAGGAGGTCCTAGCCAAGCAGGAAGCATGGGGCAGCCACAGGCAGGGAAAGAGGCCCAATTTTGCAGCCAGATCATACATGTCACACCCCAGGAGGCTGTGCCAGCACTCAGGCCTGACTTTGAATTCTCTCAGTCAATCTTCTGTGCAGTAAACAAACATCCTCTGGGCATTTACTGGGCAGTGCCTCAGATTCCTGTGAACTTCCTGTCACCCTTATATTCAAACCCAAATTTCAATAGTAAGACACTTTCAATCTGGGCATGCAGCTTGGCATCGCAGCTATTCAGGAGGTTGAATCAAGAGGATTGAAAGTTCAAGGTCTGTCTGGATTACAGATCAAGTTCAAGAGGAGCCTGGGTAACTTAGTGAGACTGTTTCCAAATGAAAGTATTAGATGGTGGGCTGGTGAGATGGCTCAGTGGATAAAAAATTTACTTGTAAAAGTAATAGGAGGGCTGTGATGGACCTCAGTGCTAGAGCTCCTGACAAAAACCCTCCAATGAAAGGCTAAGGGCATGGATGTGTGGTAGAGCACCTGCCTATGATCAGTGAGGAAGTATGGCATAGCTCAGTGGTAGAGTATTTGTCTAGAATGTCCCAGTGAAGGGATGGAGGTGTGGCTCAGTGATAGAGCATTTGACTAGAATCCCCCAATGAAGGGCTGGGGGCATGGGTCAGTTGTCAAAGCACATGCCTAAAGTCTGCCACTGAGGAGCTGGAGGTGTGGCTGTGTGGGAGAGCACTTGCCTAGAATCCCCAGTGAGTGACTGGGATGTGGTTCAGTCTTATAGCACCTGCCTAAAATCTGCCACTGAGGGGCTGGAGGTGTCTCACAGTTCTATAGCACCTGCCTAGAATCCCCTAAGGAGGGTTGGGGACCCAGATTCCATCCCTAGCATGGCAGAAAGAAGTCACTTCTGTAAAATCGGCAAAATCCTCATTAGGAGTCAGAGCCTGGAAGGAACTGGGGTGGAGCTCATCCAAAAGGTGACATTTGAGGAAGGTGAGAAAGAAAATTTATGGGTCACTAGGCTACCCAGATCACATGGTACATCTCAAACATACTTGCACTGGAGGCAGGGTGTTTGTTTTATAACTAGATCAACACATGATATTTGGTCCCTAGAAGTCACTACATGGTACAACCCAGCCATCTTCCTACAGCCTGTGAGCAACAGGTCTGCATTGAGGCAGGAGGACAAAAGCACATGAGACCCATGCAAATTCCTCCCTGGTCTATGGTGGATACAGTGAGGTAATGCATATGGACCATTGGCAGTGGCTGGTCCATGTATTTGTGAAGGAGGAGAGGGAGAAATCCTGGAGGGCTTCCTATAGGAGAGGGTGCCACCTAAAAGCAACAAGAAAGAGCAACAAGAAGGGACTCAGGTGGGTATGGAACCTACAACAGAAGGAACTGCACTGGAGGAACTTTCTATCAAGGTATCTGAGGGCAAAGAGGGTTTGACTGAACAGTTGGAGAGACCTGAGAGGTTCATAGTGGGGTGTGTTTCTCAAAGTGCAATCATGGTGGCCGCAGGGTGAGCATATGGTCATGGTAACCAAGGCAATAGTGTAGGAGCATCTCAGGAAGTCTAGTTCTGGATTCCCAGATCAGCATGGGGCTGATAGACTAGGATGAGAACTTTCAAGACTAGCTTTCTGTCTGGTCTCTGGGACCCAGGATTGGATTGACTGTGTAGATGAGACATGCAAATAAATGCGTAGACAGAGTAGGTAAAATCGTGTCTCTGGACACTAGGATGGGAATGACTGGATAATGTGTATAGAGGAGACAGGTTCACATTGCTGGGATGAACATCAAAGACAGACACAGTTTGTATGAGGCAGTGATTTATTTAAAGCTTACAGATCAATAGGAAGTTCTACCCACAGTGGAAGAAGCTGGCTCCCATTCATAAATCCAAGCAGAGAGAGAGAAACCACCACCAGCAAGCAGACACCTCACCAGAGCTCAAAACTCTCTGCATACGTTTGGGCTGGAATTCAGATCTGTCCCCAAACATACCTTTGTCCTGGATCCCAGGCTCTGTACCCAGTGACATCCTCTCAGTACCCACGTTACAAGCTTTAGTAAAACACTTGAGTGTATGGGGGACATATGTTCAAATGTCCACAGTGTGCTTCCCCTCTTCCCTGATATTCATTCAACAAACCTCCATTCACCACCTATGAGGACAGACCCAGGACAGAGGCAAGGACAACTGGCTGGAAATGTCCATCTCCAGAGCTGGCAGAGGGCAGTGAGCTTTTCTGGCTTCATGTGACCATTGGTGACTCTGTCTATAGGTCCCCCAGGACCACACAGTTGTCCAGGAGCATCTGGATCCCAGGTAAGGACTTAGCCATTTCTGGTGTGATACAAGCATGCTAGTCAAGTACTCTACCAAAGAGCCATGCCCCAGCTCCTCACTGGGGGATTCTAGGCTAGTGCTCTACTGCTGAGTCACACACTCAGCCCCTCACTGACTGAATTTTAGCAAGTGTTCTATAACTGAGCTACATCCCCAGCACTCAGTGCCATATTCCCAGGAGGAGTCAGACCCCTGGGTTGGCAGGCCCAGCTATCATGAAGCCAGGAACCTCAGGCAAGCAGGTGGCCATGGCCTGAGATGTCTTGGCTCTGCCTGGTTCTGTTGGACACAAACTAGTCTAGTAAGTTCTCAGGGGCATATACAGGGCTCAGTGCAACTCATTTTTAGGAAAGGCAGTCTTAGAAGAAGAGAAAGGCAGGCCTTCAGTGTAGGGAGAGTTCTAGAATCCTCTTCTGCTGTGGATGGCTTGGTTGTGATGCTGATGTGATCCTGATGTGATCAAGGTGCCTTGCTCCTGCCTTCCCTGAGGGACAAAAGTGCCAAGTGCAGTTCACCCTACCTCAAATGTGTCATTCTTCTCCTCCTTCCTTCACACTTTTCCTCCCTCCCCTTTCCTATCTCCCCTTTCTCTACTCCTCCTTTATTTCATTTTTTTCTTTCATATTGTTTTTAGGATTTAAAAATGTTTAATTTTAGTTTTGTATTTATTTAAATATTTATGTGTTAGTGTGTGTATGAGCACACCAGTGTCTTATGATACTGCAAAAGAATGTCCATCTGACTTTATCTGGGTGCTGAGGAGTTGAACCAGGTTGGAAGGTTCTACAAACAGGTGTCTTTAACCACTGATCCAGTCTCCCAAGTCCCTGTATTGTTTTGATTTAATTTTTGACATAGGACTCTCTCTAGCCCAGCTGACCTGGAGTTCACTATGTACTCTCAGGCTGACCTCACACTCAAAGGGATCCTCTTATCCCTGAGTCCTGATTGTTGGGATTAAAGGCATGTACCACCATGCCCAGCTTGTTTTGTTTTTTATACAGGGTCCACTATGTATCCTAGGCTGGCCTCATGTTAGAAACCCTGGAAGATAGGGCCAGATTTGAGAAAGGTGTTCTATGGGATCCTGTCATTGAAGGGACATATTGGCTCACATGTTCCTCTTTCTGGCTTCCTGTTTCCTGACTGCTAAGAGGTCAACCACTTTGCTCTGCCCTGGTTTTCTGCCACCATGATGCTCTGCTTCTCCACAGACCCAAAGCAATGGGGTCAGCTGACTATGGACTGAAAACTTGAAACTGTGAGCCAAAAGTAAAATAAATACTTCTTCCCAAATATTGCTTGTTCAGTTAAATGACTTTCAATGGGAAAAAGTGATTAACATACTTCCATTATTAACATGCAGAAATATATATTTTGCAGCGTCCATTGTGGAAGAGGCATGGAAAGAATGTAAGAGCCAAAGGAAGGGTAGGACTCCTCACAGCACGCTCCTCCAGAAACAAAATGGCCTGGATGTCCATGACCTCACAGTGCTTGAAACTACCTACACAACAGCATCATAATTAAAAGAGAGACTGATTGAGAGGGAGAGGGGATGTGATGGAGAGTTGAGTTTCAAAGGGAAAGTGAGAGAGGGAGGGTCTATGTGATGGAGAGGGAGTTTCAAAGGGAAACTTGGGGGGGGGTAGGAAGTGAAGTACCATGGATTTGGTCTGCAATTTAGGAAGTTGTCAGTAAAAATAAATTTAAAAAGGAATTTTTTAAAAGAAAGAAAAAAAGAAATATATATTTTGTATAAAGAGCCTTTGACAAAAATCAGCGTGTATGTAATATTTTCTCCCATCCCAAGTCTGGTCTTTCCACAGTCTCAATGTTGTATTTTGATGGACAGTTTTAATTATGATAGTCCAATTTAGTCCTATGTATTTGATCTTAGATGCCTTGCCTGTGCTGGTTAAGAAATCTTTGCTTACCCTTTAAATGTACCTTGAATTCATCTCTTCTCCTTACCAAACCTGTCCCTGCCCAGCTGTCTCTGATCAGTTTCTATGATTGCTCTACCCTCCTCCACACTGATCTTCTCCCCTGGCTTCTGCACCCTCTATGCTTCTTTCCTATTTGCAGTCCACATGACCCCTTCTGCCTGTGGACAGGCCTGTCCCATCTTGGCATCCCTGAGACTGGCACAAGCTTTCATATGTGCTAGGTGCTCAATAAAACCATAAATTAAGGTCTTGGTGTCCAGCTGTGGAGTATTAAACTTGTTAATTAGTTCTACACACCACCTCATCAGGAATAGCTGAGCAAAGCCAGGGAAACAAGAGTTAAGAAAAATCAACGTGGATAGGAGAGTTTCCTATCCTCTAAACTGGAGTGTTACTCACACAAACATCACCCAAACGTGTATCTTTGTGTTTTTATTTTTGCTTCAACCCCCAAACTCTTTGGCAAACTCAGAGCATGTGGCTCTGAAGAGTGCTGGAGTCAAAAGCCCTGACCTGGGGAACCCCAATGGGCAGGGCTAGCTGAGTGCTAGGCAGCTGTCTGAGGCCAGATGCTTCCCTTGGAACCCCAACTTTCCTTCAAGAATTAGGGAGAGACTGAATAGAATGACCTTGAGACCCCAGCAGGACCTTGGCATTGTTGAGATTCCCCCATGGCCACAGACACGCTAGGCAAATGTTCTACAGCTCAACTCCCACTCACAGGAGGATTTTCCCCAGGTTCTTTACTACTGACCTCTGTCCTTGCCCTTAGGTCTCACTATGTATCCCAGGTTGGCCTTAAACTTGTCATCTTCATGTTCAGCCTCCTGACCACATGGGATGACAGGCCTGAACCACCAGGCCTTGTTCTTTATGTACTGCCATTTGAGGCTGAAGGCGTCTTAGAAAATCCTTCCCATGGTGGATCCCCTTAGATCTTGGCCCTCACAGATTTGGGACATGAGTACTAGGATCCCTTTTAAGCAAGAGAAAACTCGAGGATGGAGAGGACTAAATGATGTACCAGACAGATGTAGCAGGATGGGATCTGTCCCTATGGGGTCCAGGAAAGTATCTTCTTCCAGCTACCAGAGCAGCCAGAACTAGGAACTACATTGGGTCCTGAATGAGGGAGAATGATGTCACCTGGAACTATCAGGGAATTTGTGGGGCTTAAGCAGGCTCAGTGAAAAGATAGGATCAGAGAGCTGAGTGAGGCCCTGTGCATTTGGGGTATCCTCTGGCACCAGTGGTACCAGGTCCCACTAAGGACTATGCACATTTTCCATTATTTATGTTACTGTGGGAAAGTCAAAATTTCCAGGTCCCCAAGTGGGGAATTGCACAGATTCCATTTTAACCAGAGTATTCTTTGTGGCCGCTATAACCAGCATCCACATTTGTCAGGTCCTACAGCCATGGGAAGTACCTTCTGTTTCCAAATGGATCCCCTATAGATGGATTTCCTTCTCACTCTTCCTTCATGATACTAAGAGATAAGTTGGTCTAGGACATTGTCAACTGGGTGTCTCAGGTTGCAAAGATGCAGGTAGGATCCTTATGAATGGATTGGGTCATTCTCCATTGACACACCCTTGGAAGTGCCTCTGTAGGCCCAGAAGTCTGCCTAACATCCTTTGATAACGTTATGGAAGAGGGACTATACATGCCCACCTCCACAGGCTCCACCAGCCTTCTCTCACTCCCCATAGGTGGAGGCTGTGTCAAGCTATGGAGCCATCCTCAAACCCTGAACAGAAACATCACTGTCCTTGGTCACCAGCCTGTCCCTAGGTGGGAAAGGAACATATCATCACCCAGGGTCACCAAAAGCCCAGTGAGTCTTTGAAGGGATGGCTGGAGCATATCTCAGGAGTTGACCTAGCCTCTAGGGTCCAAAACAGGCTTCCACTGGGCTCTGTGCCTCTCTCCTCCAGAACAGTCCCCCATGTGCACTTACTGTAGACCACTGTCACAGGACTTCACCTCCATGGTCAGTCCAAGGGCCTGCACTACAGCTAGCTGTGGCCATATCCCATTCAGACATCATAAGCTAAGCTCATCATTCCTGTCCCCAGCACTGCCTCCATCCATTCATCTAACAACTGACTTTGTTCTCTCCCCTCAGCCTGGCTCCCATAATCATCTCTGTCTCTATGGTGACCTGTTGGTCCTTCCCCATGTCAACTCTCATGAGCCTCCTAGAGACTGCAGCCTTCCCCTCCCCACCTTTCTTCCTCTCAGTTTGCCTCTCTGGCTCTAATTCTTACTTCACTAGAATGCTTGCTAGAATCCTCCAGTGAGGGGAAAAGGGTGACTCAGTAGCAGAGCACCTCCTAGGATCCCCCCGTGAGACATTGTGGACATGGCTTAGCAGTAGTTTTTGCTTAGAATCTACCAGTGACTGGCTGACGGTGTGTCTCAGCCTGCTTAGAATGCCCAGTGAGCGGCTGGACCATGGTAGAGGACTTGACTATTTGGGCAAGGCACTGGGTTCCATGCTAAACACAAGAACAAGACCAAGTGGAGAAGGAGGAAGAAGAAAAGATTCTGATGTCCACCATGGGCCATAATACCCAAGATCTTTCTTGTATTATTGGGGAAACTGAGTCCCAGAGAAATGAAGGCTTTTGTCCAGGGATTCCTGGGATCTATGATGACAGCAGGTGACCTAAGACCTCTTATCCAGACCCCTTTCCTGGTCATGCTGCTCCTCACCCACTACTGTGGACCTGGGAAGCCCCACCAAGTCATGCGGTCAGAGGTCTATTTTCCCCACCTTATAGGAACAGCCTGCTGGTGGTCACCAATAGCTAGGGGTTTGGGTGTGTTTCTTTGATTGATTTGATTGAGAAAGGTCTCGTGTAGCTCTAGCTGACATCAAACTCAACATGTGGCTAAGAATGACCTTGAATTTCTCATCCAATTCCTGAGTGGTAGAATTAGACACATGAGCCACCACACCTGGCTCAGTGCTTAGGTTTGATGAACACTAATGGATCAGGACTGTGAACCTATCTGAGTGCCCAGCTCCAGGCTGGCATCATTCCCACTCAGTTCACTTCAGACCCAGTGCACCCAGGTACTAGACATGATACTTCAACTTATCACGCAGTTTCCATTCCTTGCCTGAGGTACCATTAATAAGAGAAATGGGATGTAACCACCCTCTGTGGACATCCAGAGTGTCCAGATCCTCACATGGGATTGAGTTTGGACTGTCCCTGTCTCCCCCACCAGGCTGGGTCATAGCTCTCTGTGTCTTCCCATCAGACTGAGTCAAGGTCCTCTATGTCTCCCCCATCAGACTGGGAGCCCCTGGAAGACAGAGCATGGACTTCCCTGAGCAGGTGTTAGGAAGCTGTCCCCAGCCCTGCAGCTCAGGCCAGGTGGAGTTGGCCAGGGCTTGAGGCCCTCCCAGGTAGACCAAGCAGAAGAGTTGGGGGCTCTAAGCCAGTGATGCTGGAGTGGTGCAAGGGTCTTGATCAGGACTGAGTGGGATCTCTGCCTCCAAATCCACAGCATCCCTGTTTTCATCACCTAGCAGAAAATTCCAGTCTCTGAAGAGGCCTTACTACTGTGGCTGGCCCCTCAGCTTCCTGAGGCTATTTTATGACACTTACCTTAGCTAGTGACACCCTGCCTCCTCCCTCTGGTCTGAGCACTGTGAGTGTCATAAAATAGCCTGTATACTGTCTGCTTGCCCTTATAGGGCAAATCATGGCAAAATTTCCTTATCCCAATTACAGCACAAGGCAGTGCCTACCCCATCCTGCTGCCCTCCTGGCTGCCAGCCTCTCCCACCAGCATTGCACACAGTTCTGACAAAGTTTGCATGACAAGAACAACTGGATTCCTAGGTCGTGTGTCCCTGAAAAACTAGAGAGCAGCTGCAGTACTGTAGTCCCCACCAAGGCCCTGGGTCACTGGTCCAGCTTAGCCAAAGCCTGCCAGATGCATTATGAGCCTTAAGCCTCTACTTTCCAATCCACCAAGCAGGCTGAGGGCCTTCAGAGATAAAAAGCACTCTTCCCTTCCCATGAGCATCCCAAAGAGTCCCAACTAAATTCCTGTTCTCCCCTAGTACACAACTCACATTAGAGCAGAAGGTGCCTCCTTATAGGCTATGCCCACAGCTCCTCAGTGGGGGATTCTAGGCAGAAACTCTTACACTAAGCCACACCCCAGCCCTTAAGTGGAGGAGTTAAGGAAAGTGCTCTGCCACTGAGCCCCCCCACACTCCTACACTGGGGTTTTCTAGGCAGGAGCTCTATAACTGAGCCAGACCTCAGCCTCTCACTGGGGGAACTTAGGTAAGTGCTGTATTGATGAGCCACACCCAAGCTCCTCTCTGGGTGATTCTAGACAAGCACTCTACAGAAATATTAAGGTGTGAACAGCAACTCAGACACCCAAGATCACCCTGCAGTGTGTGGGAGTCCAGATATTGATCTCCAGGGCCAGTCAGGGGCAGCCTGAGGGGAGGGTGACAACACTGCCTACCTCCCTGTACAGCCACAGCCCAGTCTGACCCTTCCTTTCAGTCACAGAAACCTCCAACTTGGAGATGACCATGCAGAGGATGTGCCAGAGTCAGGAGAGAAAGGGAACAGAGATGCCCCATTTTCTAGTCCCAGACAGGATATTGAGTCCCAGGAGACTGTTAGTGTCTCCATTACAGTTATTCTTTTCTCAGGGCACCTGGAACAACCATCCTGACCTCTCTGAGCATGCTCAGACTCCTTATTGGTGAACACAGCTCTCTGATCCTTTCAGTGGGACAGTGGTGACTACAGAATTGGACGAGGTAACTCTGGCAGTTGGCTCAGTCAGCCACAGTGGTTTTTAGAACCACTTTCCCCCCCAGCTGCCTGCCTGTCACTCACCATCAACAGGGCACAGAGAGACAAAAGAGGAAGGTAGATGAGGGAAATAAGCTGGGAATGATGGCACATGTCTTTAATGCTAGCACTCAGGAGGCTGAGGTAGGAGGATCACTGTGATTTTGAGGCCTGCCTGAGACTACACAGTGAATTCCAGGTCAGCCTGGGCTAGCATGAGACCCTGCCTCAAAATAAAGCAGGGGTGGAATCTTAATAGGAAGGAAGTGGAAGGTGCTGTCTTGATTGTGGGTAATGAGCCTAGGTGGAAACTGATGCAGGGCCTGGGACAGTGTGTGCTTCCAGGGAATGATGCTTGGCAAAAGGCACACCAGGTTCTCAACTGTGCTTCTGTAAACATCAAGGCCCCATAGGAAGACATGTCTACTACCTATCCCTAGCCACTCCCCTACCTCCTTAGTGCCTCCATCACCCTAAAGTTCCTCTCTAAACATGGTGATGGGCCCTGGAACCTCCTTCACATGGCATCCAACTCCTCATTTTTGCCATTGATGCAACCTGGAATAGGGAAGTGGGACAGAAGTATGTTGTGCACAGAAGACCACTAAGCTCACAGCCCATCAATCAATTCCCTGACCTTCGTACATCCCCAGTCACCTATTCCTGATTGGTGGGCTGCACACTGCAACACCCCCCCAGCTCCAAGTTTTCCCAGTGCAGTAAAGGTGTTCCTTATGTCCTTCTTGTCAATGAAGCCATCCTGATTCTGCTCCATGATGGTGAAGTACTGACAGAAACATGAACCCTGAGCAGCCATGATCTACCTGGTCCAGATGGCCACACAGCCTTCCCCAAGGGTGTTCTCCTGACATCTGCTGCCACAAGAACCCCATTTGGGGCTCCTCAAACCCCCAGCCCTGTGGTCTACTGCGTCTCAGTGCTTACTGGAATTCAGCATGCTGGGAAGCTCCACACTCAGTCCCTCATTTCATGACCACACCAACCCAGAGAGGGGGAAGCTGAGGCTCAGAGAGGGGAAAGGCCTTGCCTGAGGTCACATGACATACACTCAGGTATACGTAGAGGAGTCAGCAAGTCACATCTCCAGGCAAGGTGACATGCCATGATGGCCATGGAAAATGATGACAACATGCAGCCACTGAGGTCTCCTTGAATAATTTTCTTTTAGAAATTCTTTATTCATTTATTTGCAAGGGAGAGAGAGAATAGTGTAGCCAGATGCGTGAGGGTTTCTTGCCACTGCAAACAAACTCCAGACACACAAACCAGTTTGTGCATCTGGCTGTACATGGATACTGGGGAATTGAACCCAGGCCATGAAGCTTTGCAAGCAAGCACCTTAAATGCTGAGCCATCTCTCCAGCCCTCCTTCAATAATTTTCATGTGTTCTGTTAATCCCCACAAAAGTCCTCTCAACCTAGTTAAACTTCTGGTTCTGAGTCTGATTGAACATTGAGAAGACACTGGAGCAGGCTCCACCTTCTGCTCTCTTCCTGGCTCTGCTTGGTACCTGGAAGGGAACAGTTGTCACTTTCTCAAGAGGTCAGCCAGAACCAGAGCCAGGACTCAAGTCTCAAAGCATCACAATTCTGACTGCCAGCCCCACCCTCCTGGCACCCACAGCACAGCCAGGATAATTAGGACATTTCTCAATCAAGGCAGGAAATCTGCAGTGTCTGACATGCAGGCCTAGGTACCTGCTGCAGGCCCAGTCATTTCATCCCAGTCCAGGCCACTTTTCTCTGTGGCCAAGATGGGCTTATTTCTGACCTTGGGCCCTAGGGAGGGTTTTCGTCACTACTCCTGCCACCCTCGGACCAGCTGGAATATGGCCTGTTCAGCTGCTGAAAGTTTCCAGACTTTTCTCAGCATAATTTTTGGGCCTTTTGTTCTACAAGATCCATCCATGGACAGGATCTCAGGGCTACTCTTCTTGTCTTCCTGGGGCTCCTACTCACTCTAAACCTGCTTTAACCAGATTTCTCTCCCAACGTCTTTTCTCTCACCCAAGGATTCTTTATTGTTAAAAATGTGATAGAGGGGCTGGAGAGATGGCTTACACACATCATCTTTTCCTTCTATTATGAGGGTCTTGCGAAGGTATTGCTAGGCACTGTAAGGTCATGGATATCGAGGCCAATTTCTGTCTGGGCAGTTGCATTGCAACAAGTCATACCCTTCCTTTGGCTCTTCCATTCTATCCGCCCCCTCTTCTGCAATGGTCCCTGAGCCTTGGGGGGTATGACAGAGGTGTTTCAGTGCTGGGCACTCCTCCATCCCTTCTTCTCAGCACCATAGTCTTCACAGGCTATCTGATGACATTGTTAAACCTTGGGTTGGTGGAAGCTGGTGGTCTGTCAGTACACACAGCTGCGCCTCAGCTCTCAGGAGCCCCTGCATCTGCTCTCTGAGTGTTTGTGGGGGAGAGGCACAAGCTCTATGGGCTGCAAAGTCCCTGCTCCAATACAGCTTCAGCCCACTCATCTCCTGCCAGCCACCCTCCACTCCTGACCTGTGGGAGGCTCCAGCCTCCCCCGCGTTGTAGGCAGATGGAACTGCCCGTGACGTCACAATGCTGCGCCTCACCCAGAGCGTCCTTAGCGCAGTTATAAACTTTCAAAAGGCGGGAGCAGCGGAGTTCTTTCTCCTGAGCCTCTCTCCAGCAGCTCAGCGGGGCAGAGGAGGTGGCTGTGGCGGTGGCAGTGGCGGTGTTGTGTCTGTGTGCCAGGGAAAGCGCTCAGCAGATTGTAAACTGAAAGGCGGGTCGGCGTGAGCAGTGTGGAGGAAGCAGCGGAGTTCATTTTCCGGAGCCTCCATCCTGCGGGATGGCGGAGGAGGCGGCCATGGTGAGTCTGGGGGCGAGTGAGAGTGATCGGCAGCAGGTAGGAGGATCGTGCTGGGCTGAGGGGTCACAGGCTCCCTGGCAGGCGCTGCGAGAAATCCAGGCAAAGGGCTGGCCAGGCCCACACCCAGATCCAGCGCACCGCCCTGGAACATGAGTATAAATCCACACAGACCACACACACACACACACACACACACACACACACACACACACACACGCATACACATACATGCTCCCCCTCCCAAAACATCTGGGTGCGGTGCACTACCACTCAGTGGGAGACTGAGGTAGGAGCTTCAAAGGTTGAGGGAAAGTCTGGACTATATAGAGACTGTCTCAAAACAGAAGAGCAAAAAGGAAAGGGCAGGAGGAGATAAAGGGAGGAAGGGAAGGAAAGAGGAAAAGGAGACAGGGAGGGAAAAGGGGGGGCAAAGGAAAGAGGGAAAAAGGAGAAAGGGAGACGAATGGGAAGAAGAAGGAAAAGGAGGGAAGGAAGGTAGAAAAGGGTGGGACAGGTGAAGGATAGAAGGAAGGAATGAAAATGGGAAGGAAAAGAAAAAGGAGGAAGGAAAAAGAGGGAAAAGGGGAGGAGAATAAAAGGAAGGAAGGAAAAGGGGGAAATAAGAATGGAAAGAAGGAAGGAGAGTGAGGGAGGGAAACAAGAAAGCAGGGAGAGAGGAAAGGAAGGAAGGAAGGAGCAGAGTGGGAGAGAAAGAAGGAAGGGGAGAAAAGAGGGGAAATGGAAGACAAGAAAGGGAGGAAAAAAGGAAGGAAGAGCAAGGGAAGCAGGGCAGGGCTGCAGAACCCAGGCCTGAGTGCAGTCAGTCCCTGTGGGTTGACCATAGTGTTGTCAGGCACACACAGTGGGCCTGTGGGATCTTCTGGCCAGGAGTCGCCTTTTCCCATGAGGCCTCCTCGGGCCCCAGGTGTCCTGTGTCTGCTCTATGGGTAGATGGGAGGAAAGATCCCTGTGAGATGCAAAGTCCCTGCTTCAGTACAGCTGCATCCCACTCCCCTCTGCAAGCCGCCCACCTGTCAGGAATGGTGGAGGGCTCTGTCCCCCTCCCATACCCAGGCAAGTGGAAGAGCCCATGATGTCACACTGCTGCACTGCTACCAGAGCATTGGGGAAATTGTAAACTTAAAGGCAGGGAGGTGCAAATGGTGAAGAGGTAGCAGCAGACTTCATTTTCCTGATCCTCTGTCTGGTGAGACTGTGGTGGAGGAGGTGACCATGGTGATCTACTTGCAAATCAGACATCTCAGCATGAGGTAGGGGAGTCAGGACAAGTAGAGGAGCCACATGGACTCCCTGGTGGCACTGTGAGGACCCCTGGTGATAGACTTGGCTTCAGACCAAAGCCAGCGTGCCACCCACAAGTGTCCTCACCTCTCCATGTTGATTTTCTAATCTCACTGTGGTGTGCTTACAGACATTGCCTTCATTTTCCTGTGTGTATGGACAGAAAGTAAAAACCAACAATGTTAGGTACTAAATACTAGAAGGAAAAGCAGGAAGGAGAATTAAGTGAGGTCTTGGCTTTACTAGCCTCTGGCCTTAACCCAAAATTTTAAGAGCCTTTGGGATGTGAGAAACAAATATTCAAAACTACCGAGTGTTATTAATTAAACTGAGGATGTCTTAAGTTCAATAAGATCACTGTAATTTGGGAGAAGGTGTTTACCTAAGGCACCATGGTGATAGGCAGGTAGAGGTTGTTAGAGAGTCACTAGACCTTTGAAATGACATTTTGGGAGGGGCAGGCCGGTGTCAGGTAAATCCTGACACTTCATGAACGGAAGACTAGGTTAGTTACTGAATGGAAAGGAAGCTCAGAGGATTCCAGGAACAGAGATGACTACCTGTTATTTGGATGAGATCTTCAGATTGGTTGGTTAATGTGATACTTAGTGTGTATATAGGAATTTAGAAGATGCTATTGAAGAGAGAAGTGATGTGATTCAAGTATCTTCTGTGTGAATTAGCATGTGCATGCCCCAGAGTACATGTGGAGGTCTGAGGACAACTTCCACTTTGCTTGACACAGGGTTTCACTTGTTTTACTGGGTGTGTTGTCTGTCTGTTTTTTCTGCTTCATGGGCACCATTCTCGCTGGCCTGCAAGCTTCTGGGTTCTCCTGCCTCCACTTCTCATTGACTTGGAGTGGGTATGCTGTGTGCACGTGCCTTTATGTGGATGGTGGAGAATTGAACGGGAACTGGTAAGTTTGCAAGGAAATACCTTTAACAATCTCCTTAGATTCTTCATTTGATATGTGGGTGTGAGATGTACTGACCTTCCTGAAATGGCACATATCAAACCTCCCTGAACAAGGATGTTTTCTGTGATATAGTAAACAAGGTGGCCTGAATCACGCAGCCCAAATATGAGGCAACAGACAGGGTGCCCTAGGACCTACATGAAGCACATATACATGATGTGGCTTCCAGCTCTCTGGAGAGGAGAAAGGAGACAGTCAGTGGGCAGAGCTCCAAAGACAAACAAACCTATCACTCCATTTCTCAGAGTGAGGACATCCTGAGAAGCTAAGCCCTGGACTTCTACTCTGGAGATGGCACTCTGAGTTAGCAATAGGATATGAAAAGACAACATTAGGATATGGAGTGTGTGGAATTCAGACCACCAGGGTAGAAGTAGGTGGGTATGGGCTTCCTTATAAGGAGAAGAGACACATGCCTTGTGCAGGATGAGCAACCATTCTTAACCCTTCCCCATTCTGGAAAATGGTGCTGGGTTGGTTCTCAGAACTATGTCTGGTCATCTTGGTGATGGGGAGGAAGGAGTAACCAGGTGGAGAAGCAAGAAGCCAAGCTCACACTGCCTGGGAAGCAGTGACAATGCTCAGGGCTCTGATGCATCTACCTCTTGAGGGTCTAATGCATGAGACACTGGCTTTGTATGTGAAGTCTGTGTTCCTTCATTTCCCTCTCACCCCACTGACTGGTGACTTCACAATCTCCTGACTTTTCTTCCCACAACTGTCATCTACACCAGTCACCCTGTGTTTCTGAAACCAGAATTCAGTCCTTGATACTTGCACTTTCAGAGGCAAGTGAGCAAAGACAGGAATTCAACCTTAAATCTGTGCTGTATTGAGAGAGCTGGAAATTTGGGATAAGAAAGGATTCCTAGAGATATCTTATATTTCATCTATAGCTAACAGTCCATATGGGAGGTGAAAGAAAGGCAATCATTTCAATTTTTTTTGGTCAAGTAATTAGTCATGACTCTGAGATTTAAGGTGTTAATGGTTCTCTATGTCTCCTTGTGGACCTGTGGACTCTTCTTTCTATGTAATGAGGGTTTCATATACACCAAAGCCAATAGCCTTTGCTTTCCTCTGAATCTCTGTTTAGATTATAACTAGATCAAAAGTTTATCTAAAACATGTCTCTATTTTCCCAACCCACTCTGAGCCCTGAAATTCTTCTCCACTCTGGCCTGTGTTTTCTTGCCTGTTTCATCAGATTGAGGCTCGGACCTGTCTTTCTGTTGTTAACTTGGTGGCCACTTGCAGTTGTTCAGCTGCTTCCCTGACAGAATTAAACCAAATTCACAGCATGTCCGCAATTTCCATGTAGCCCCTGTGCTTCTCCCTGAACTGGTCTTGTCATACTAGAAAAATGGTACAGACTGTGTTGCTGGTGTTGATCTCAGGAGGAATGAGTTTGTTTTAACCATTCAATGATATTTTGTGGTGTCAGGGGTCATTTTTTTATTATTTAATTGAGGGTGGAGTATATAATGCTGCAAATAACCTTGTGGGTTTGTACAGGGATGTTGCTGAGCACCCTGCAGTTTGCATGTCATTTTCAAAACTAATTCTATCTGACTGAAACTGTCAATAGGGTGATGAGAAAGTCAAGTGCAGTGGTATGGACATGTGAAAGAACCTGAACCTCTCAGGAGAACTGGAGCTGATTTTGTTGTTGTTGTTTTGTTTTTCGAGGTAGGGTTTCACTCTGGTCCAGGTTGACCTATGTAGACTCAGGGAGCCCTTGAACTCATGGCAATCCCCCTACCTCTGCCTCCCAAGTGCTGGGATTAAAGGCGTGTGCCACCACTCCCGGCTCTGGATCTGATTTTTCATTTTCATTTTTTAATATATATTATGGTGTTGGGATGTCAAACACCAGTTCTTAACTCCAATGCATAATAAATACTTTATTCTCAGACAAATCTGAGAGCTGAAGGCCTGGGAACAGGTCTTGGTTACATGAAATATGATGTTTCAACATGGTAAAAGTTTCAGAATTTTTGGTTTCATTTCTTAAGCCTGGTCTCACTTTAGCCTGGCTGACCTGGAAATCAATCTGTCAACCATGATAGCCTTAAACGCATGGTGATCCTCCTAGTTTAGCCTCTTTTTGTACTGGGAGTAAAATGTGGGCCACCCTACCTGACTCATGGAATATTTATAGTAATAGAATGAAAAAGTTATAAATCTAGGCATTTTAAGTACATTTATGGAAACATCAAGGAGGAGTTTTCAAAGCAGAGAAGTCTCTGCCAGAGGCCTCAGGTGTTTTGTGATGCCATCCTTAGCCTATGGGCTGGTGGAAACTAAGATGTTTATTTGAACATTCCAATAAGAATTTTACCTGATAGTAATGGCAATGTTAGATCAAGTGGTGAAGTGGGCTGTAAGTAATGTCTATGGGACTGAAGGTCACCCAACAAAATTAGGCCATAAACCTGTAACAGGCAGCTTTCTACTACCACAGACTTTCTATACATTCAATCAGCTATGTAGTATGGTTAACTCAGGAACTACTTTTTTTTTCTGGGAACTTGTTCATAAATCCAGAGCCTCACACATCCCAGGTAGACAATGGATCCTTTGGCTTTGTGGGCAAGTGCCTTAACCACTAGGCTATCCCTCTATCCTGCATTTTGGTATTTTAACACATATATAACATATTTTAATCTTATGCTTAGAAATCCACTGTCTTACCAGTCTCCACCTCTCACTAACACATTTCTTCATTCCTATGACTCCCCATCTTACTTTTATTCCTTTTAAAAAAATGTTTATTATTTTTTGTACAGATAAATCATGTATTGGTACCCTTTTTTCCCTCATCCCTGCTCCCACTCCATTAGGGACACTCCGCAGTGGGGTTGCAGATATTCCTCATTCCTTTTTTTCTAACCCCACTGAGTTAAATTAGGGTTTCTTGCATGATCATGGTGATATAACACGATAGGCAATTTACCAGCAGGTACAAAACTGATGAACATGACGCCCCTTTCCCAGCAATCATTAGGTGCAATTAGCTTCTCTAGAGGTGTGGAGTCACATGTATCCTTCCGCCATGAAGGTGATGTATTGACAGGCTCAATCTTTGCAGAGAATTTAAGCTGCTGTGCATTCATGGCTGTAGTGACTATGTGTACCCCAAAACAGTGGTTCAGAGTACTTCTCCCCACCACACAGGAATCTCTGCAAGGCTCAGGAAGTAAGTGAAACCATGCTCAGGAAGTGGACAAAACCTGAACATCTGAGAAAGCTCCTAAAATTCACAAACTTCACAAGCTCCCTCCACAAGGTTAAATAAACAGTAACAATATCTGGGAAGAGGAGACATTCCAAATGGTCAAGCCCCTTCACAATTTACAAGCATCTCCAGGGATACAGCTTTCATGAGTTGTCACCCATGGAAGGTGGAACTTTTACCAATGCAGGTATTTTTCAGTCATCCATGTGCCTGTAAATATCCCCTCATCCATATTCCTCTAAATAACCCCAATATACTCACTGGCTCACTGGGCTGGACTTGAATGGCATTATTTCTTTGGTCTGTCATTGGTACCTTATTTGGGGTGAATAAATATTTGCTCACATCCCTGCAGAAGTTGAAGCAATGATAGTTTGGCTGTGCTATGGAGATGTGTATATTTTTACAGGACATTGCCCAGGACTAAGGAGAGGAGGAGACTATTCCCTTGTCTTTCTTGCCTGCAGCACTTGGTGCACACCTTTGGTCTCCCTCACAGCTGAGCCCCATGTGCAGGGAGTAATAATGTCAGAAGACTTCATGTTCTGTGTACGCACCAAGCCTTGTGCTGCTGGCCTCCATGCACTCTCTCTCCAGAAGGCAAAGCAGTTTTACTCTTATTTGGAGCTAAATTGGAGTAGCTGTCAGGTCTTATCCTCTGTTCCTGGCTATCAAAGCCAGGGTCTAGTGTGTGCTAAGCAAGTTCTTTTGCACTGAGCTACACCGTCGGCTCTTTTTATTTTTACCTAGAGGTGAGGTCGCATTATGTATCACTGGCTGACCCCCAACTCAGGATGCTCCTGCCTCAGTCTCCTCTATGGGAATTACAGGTATGCACAATGATGCTCATCTCTCTCTCACATGTACTCTTTATTTTTTTTAAAAAAAAATATATATTTATTTACAAGGAGAGAGAAAGAGAATGGGCATGCCAGGGCCTGTAGCCACTGCAGATGAACTCCAGATGCATGTGCTCTTTTGTGCATCTGTCTTTATATGGGTACAGGGGAATTGAACCTGGCTTGTTGGGCTTTTCAGGCAAGTGCCTTTACCACTGAACCATCTCTCCAGCCCCAATAGATATATTTAAA